>AWOL01S0034156.1:0-15386 GCA_000715115.1 Nicotiana otophora | reverse complement strand
TATATATATATATAAAATTGAAGGCCCTTGGCCCGGTTACGTGGCATTTCTCAATCCCAGGAATTATATTTATCTTATTTCTCTTTTTCTTTTGCCACTTTTCCATTTTTCGCCCATTTTTTCCGCTTAATGTGCTTAGCATTTTATTTCTCTTTTTTTCCACTAACAGTCGCTTCTTTACTTCTATTGGCTTACCACTGCCGGTTCCATTAACCGGTGCACCTTTCCTCTCTTGCCCTCCTTTTTTCTATTGTAATCGTTTCTCTTTATTGCATATGCGTCAAGAAATCTTCTCACTTCCGATAAAAATCCAGACCTGCGAAGAAGTTTCTCAAAGATTGTAGGTTTTTACCACTTTTCATAAAAATTCAGATCTGACTGTGAAGAAATTTCTCAAAGATGATAGGTTTTTACGTTTTTAGCGTTGTTATACGTTATCGCCATCCTCCACTTCTTCACTTTTTCAAAGGTATTTTCACTTTACTTTGTCATTAGTGGGGACAGATTTTGGGACTGTATGAAATCGACAAAATTGTTCGATTTGATTTGATGGGTAAATTGCTTCAAGAACCTATATGTAGTCCTTTTCATTAGTAGCTTAGAAGGACCTGATTGCCTTCTAGAAATTAAAACATTGATGGTCTTAGCTTTCTTTTTAAGTTTTATTCATAAATAGTGTTTTCCAGTGATGAATATTGAGATTCAAGACCATTCTTGTGTTGAAATGAGTCTACTTTTCCTTGGATACACTGAATTCACATCTATTATTACTTAAATTTGGCTAACAATATTCTCTGTGTTGAATGTGGTACGGGAGATTAATATATCTATATATTAAAAAATCCTCGCTCTTAATGTCATATTTGGCTTACATCGGTGTTCTTAAGTTTGATATATTGTATTTCCTCTCAAATCTTGAGAATTATAACTTTAAATATTTATTGTAATATTTTCTTTTGGAGATATCTCTTATAATTCTTGAATTACCTGATCTGATTTATAAGTATATTTGATGATCCATTGTATGTTTCTTCTGTAGTTCATAAGATCTTAATACATTTTCCTTCTGGTGCAATATGGAGGAACTATTTACTTCGTTAAAGCTTGAGCTCATATATTTGCGCTGCAATTTGTTGAATTTGTTGGCAATTCTCTAAACAATTTATCTTATGTACTTCTGAACATCTATTCTTTTACTTTCTAATGCTTATGGCTGCTATGTAAAATGATTGCTGTTAATTCGATTCTATTGCACAGAAGCTTATCTGAAGAGATATCCTTGAGTGGTCAGAAAATGGCTAGGCGGTCAACATGTAAACTTTTACCAGTGAGGCAGGGATTGTAGATCTGTTTCTGAAAATTGCTCAGTTTGTTCAAGAGTATCTAACATTTCTACATAGGCACAAGCCTTACAATTCATGAAAGAAGATCCTCCAATCTCAATGATAATTTACCTGTAAATTCAAAATAAAATATTTTAGGTGCTACCAAAGTTATGGAGGTTTCGGCCTCATTTTTTAAGAGAAAGCTTTTCATTTCTATGCCTTTCTTCATCCTCCTTCAAGGTTACTATGCAGAATATCTATAGATTATAGAACTCCAAACTCAAGATATGAAGTTTCTATATTTTATTTATGTATTAGGACATCTCACTGCACCATTTCGGAGTCATGATTGCTAATTATTTTACAGTTGATTGATCTGGTTGTAGCTATGTCTACTTTGTCGTGTATTTGGGATGATGATCAGAGAAATAATATTGTTTCCCTGTCTGATATATTTAGTGTTGATTGTATCGTTTCATGTCTAATCTATGGACATAGTGCCTATTTCTTTTGGTCTATAAAGAAGAAATTGTGAGGATTACGTCCTTGCATATGTATTTAGTGCTGAATATAATATTCGCCGATACTAAATATGATATTTTTTGAAGCTACATTTTTAGGTGAAATGACTTCTAAATGAGATTGCTTATGATAATATTTACTTTCAGTGATGGAAATATTGAAATAGCAACAAGCAAAATTTTTCGGGATTTGACTTAGAACTGAATACAAATTATTAATAGTTGTGAGTTAAAAATTGATATATACAAATAGTTGTGAGTTAAAAATAGATAAATACACCGCGAGGAGTGCGGGAATATCCACTAGTTATTTACATAATTGGGAACCCCAATATTTTAGGGACATAAAACAAGGGTCTCACTCGATCGCTTGGCCCTTGAGCCGACCCTGAATAGCAGGGGCGGTCCTACATGGGGTCAAGGGGGTTTATATAAACCCGTTTTGTCAAAAAATAATATTGTGTATGTATGTATATTTTATTTTTCTACGAAGATTATCTGTTATAAAATAAATTTTGAACCAACTTAGATCAAATTAAGGGCAAAGCGCAGCAATAGTCATTTTAAAGCCCGCTATTTAAAATATATCCATAATTTAATATAATTAAAGATTAGCCAATTCATCCAATCTTCGGGACTAAGTATCCTAATTTTGGAAATTCAGGACTTAGTGTCCTGAATTTTGAGCTGCTAATTTGACAGGACTAAGTGTCCTGAATTTCTGAACTATTAATTTAAAATTCAGGACATAAGGTTTGAACTTCTGGACACAATTTTCAAGTTTTAGGTCACGATGTCCTGAAATTTGAACTTTGAGGTTTAAACTCTAGAACGTTATGTCCTGAAGTTTGAGCGAAATTGACTAATCTTTAAATATATTGTAAACTGTGGATATATTTTAAACAATATGCTTAAAAGTGGCTACCTGATGTCATTTCCACTCAAATTAAGCATCCAGCCCAACTAGTGAAGTGGGTTCAAATATTTTGAAGAATTAACCCGATATGCCGCACACTCAATAACTTAAACTAAAAATAGCCGGCGAAGGTATAATATGTGTATATTTATGTCTAATATGTATATAATCGTGTGTTGTTTTATACTTCAATGACACACAAGAGGGGGTGGAAAAAGATTTGTGTGGTGTCCAATTTTCACGTGCACTGATTATAGAAGGACCTGGTTCTTCTATGTGTTCCTTATACTACTATTGCGGATATAGTAAATGTGGAAAATAAAGAACACACGTATTGTACGTGAAAAACACCCGGCTCAAAAGGTGAAAAAATCATGACCTACTACTCAGTAGGATTTTTCCCAACACTTCACTAAATCACTGAGCCAAAACAACATTTACAAAACTCTTTGTAAACCTAAGGATTATCTCTAATTCCGTTGCGGAAACCAGCCTCTAACTGTTGCAAAACTTCAAGCTAACTCTAATTTGAATACTCAGAGTACCTAATACAATTGCCTCTAGATAAAGCTGAAAGGTACAATTTAAAAATACCTACTACAATGAAACTAGAATAAAAGACAGACACTTAGAACTGATTCTTCTATCAGATTCATGTATCTTCAGGTTCGCACCCTTGAATCACATAAGAATTGCTTGCAAAATGCCTTGCTATTTTGCTCTCAACTCAAGTTTAACTTCAGCGTTTGTGTGTACCTGTAAAATGAGAACATCCTGCAATTTATAGAGTTAGTAGAATAGGAAATAACTAGAGTTCCAATGCTATACTCTTCGTTGGTGGAAGAGTTCTAGTTATCTTCAAATTCTAACTCCTCCCTTATCTTGCATAAAGTTCTCTTCGAGTAAGGAGTCTTTTTGCTTATCATTTATGCAACCTTTTTGATCAGGAGATATCAGATATAACAACTTAAGCTTATCTCTTTCACGTACATCCCTTATGGACCTAGTTCATGCTTGAGTTCCTTTGTCAATCATCACAACAAACTTCACTTGGGCCAACAAACTTTCTCTTTTTGATGATGAGAAACTCTGTGCTTTTCATAAGTATAGGCCCTGTGTCAACTCAGCTCAATATCAACACAATGTTAGAACACTTTCTATTTTAAAGTCATAAATCATCAAGTACCAGGTCCATTAGGTTATAAACATCACAGTCCAAAGTAAGAAGCACAACCCTTTTTGGCATCATCGAAAAGTTGCATAATTATGTTAGATAGATAGATTTTAATAGAAATTTCTCATGGCTACTGGGGCTACTTCAAATGCAATCATGGAGTCAAGCATCATTTATCAATCTAATAATATTAGCCATATAAGAAGCATCAACAAACAGTTAGAGCACAAAAATAGTTGATTATCATTGATACTAGTTGTAACGACCCGGCCAGTCGTTTTGAGCTCTAGCGTATCCTTCAACAGTTTGAGCCCCTGAGCAGCTTCACTTCAAGTATTACGACTTATACGCGTGATCAGAACTTAATTTTGGGAAGTTCAGAGTTGATTTGGAAAGAAAATTCTCATTTCGGAAGCTTTAAGTTGGAAAGAGTGACTAAGGTGTATTTTTGAGTAAATGACCACGGAATTGGGATTTGAAGGTTCCAACAGGTTCGTATGATAATTTTGGACTTGGGCGTATGTCCGGGTCAAATTTTGGATGACCCGGGAACGTTTTGACACCTATTATGGAAGTTGGCATTTTTAAAAGGATTTTTTAAATTTGAGTTGAAGTGTATTTCAATGTTATAAATGTCCGGTTGGTATTCTGAGCCTGGCAATAGCTCCGTATGGTGATTCTAGTGCTGAGAGCGCGTCCGGATATGGATTTGGAGGTCCGTAGGTCATTTTGGGGTTATTTGGCGAAAGTTAGAAATTTAAAGGTTTTTGAGAAGTTTGTCCGGGAGTAAACTTTTTGATATCGTGGTTGGATTCTGATTCTGGAAGATGGAGTAGGTCCATAATGTCGAATGTGACTTGTGTACAAATTTTGAGGTCAATCAGACGTGATTTGATAGGTTCCGGCATCGAATGTAGAAGTTTGAAGTTCTAAAGTTCTTTAAGCTTGAATTGGGGTACGATTCTTGATTTCAATGCCGTTCAATGCGATTAGAGGCCTCGAGCAAGTTCGTAATGTGTTATGGGACTGATTGGTATTATTGGTTGAGGTCCCGGGGGCCACAAGTGTGTTTCGGGGTGGTTTCAGATTATTTGGAGCTGGCTTGGAACTGTTGATTTTGGTATCTGGTTTCCTTCTTCGCGAACGCGAAGGAAGTCCCACGTTCGCGAAGAAGAAATTTTGGGGGTGCTGGATTTGGCCTTCGCGAACGCGAAGCAGTGGACGCGAATTCGAGGCAAGGTCTGGTCAAGCTTACACGAACACAACGCAGTGGTCGCAAACGCGAAGAATGAAGGGGACCCGGGACATTGAGCCATTAAGCCTTCGCGAACGCGAACACGAAGAAGGAGGGCAGTTGTCTACCGCAAACGTGAGAGATTTAACACGAACGCGATGTTTTGCATGGTCAGGCCTTCGCGAACGTGACACTGGTCATGCGAACGCGAAGAAGAGCGGGTCTAGGCAGATTTGATTTAACACGGGATTTGGCTCATTCTCTCTCATTTTTCACTGGGATGGACGATTTTTGGATAGATTCAACGGGATATTTTTTATCATCTATGTCAAGGTAAGTGACTCCCACCTATTGCAAGTTAAATACTTGGTTTATATATGGATTTAAATAAAGAAATTAGTAGAAAAATTAAATTTTGAAGAAAAATCTAGAAATTGGTATTCTTGAATTTTTGACCACGAATTTGGGCATGGAATTGGAAATAAATCATACATTTGAGTTCGTTAGGTTATGGGTAATGGTTATCTTCAAATATTTTCAGAATTCAGGCACGTGGGCCAGAGGGTTGCTTTATCGATTTTTCGAGCGGAGTTAGAAATTGTTATAAATTGGATTATAATGAGTATTAGAGTATATATTTATGGATTTGCTCATTTATTGACTAGTTTTGGAGCGTTGGGCATCGATTTGAGTTGATTGAATGGCTTGGGAGCCGGTTATGGAAGTTCAAAGCGAGGTAAGTCTCTTTTCTAACCTTGTAAGAGGAAATTTACCCTATAGGTGAAATAATTCATTATGTGCTTTTATTTGTGGGGGCTACGTACGTACGAGGTGACGAGAATCCGTGCGTAGCTACTATTATGCTTATGGCCGGGTAGTCTAGGACCCAAATCACGTTATACTTGCGATGCTTGCATCCTACTTGTTAATTTAACCGTTTAGAATAGATTGGAACTTGATAAAGGAATTTCAAAAGGGTTAGACTTCACTTACTTGGGTTTTGGACAGGTCACTTGACTGTTAATGAGAATTGATATTTCTTTAAACATCAAACCCTAATAAATCCTTGATTTGGTTGTCTGAATGTGTTTATCTTTTGTGAAACGGGCCGAATGCCTCGGTAGATTAAATAGATGCATTTATGGTTCGCGCCGTTCGACCCTCTGGCAGTGCGGAGTTTAATATTATGTTGGATTGGGCCGTACGACCTCGGCATGATTTGCGCATGACTTAATTGATTGTTTTCGAATTATTGATAATTGATATGGTCTCATTGGTAGGAGATATAAATTGTTAAAAGTTGAAAATAAATTTGGAAATCTCCTATTAACAAGAGAATTATTTACCTGCCTCATGTTATTGTATTTACCGCTGCCTCATAAAATCCATAATTCATCATATCATTGGTATATTAATTATAGCCCATAGTAAGTATCCGAGTTGACCCCTCGTCACTACTTCTTCAAGGTTAGGCGGGATACTTACTGGGTACGTGTTGATTTACATACTCATGCTACACTTGCTGTATATTTTTGTGCAGGTACACATATGTTTAGCAGCCTTGTGGGCGCAGAGGCGCGATTATGGCGGGGACTTAGTTGAGCTGCATTCTATACCACGCTCCGCAGCCAACAAAGTCTTCTTCAGAGTACTTACATTTTTCTTGTCCAATTTATATTCCGGACAACTGTTGTATTTTATTTTACATTCCTAGTTAATGCTCATGCACTTGTGACACCGGGTTTTGGGATGATTATGGGTTGCACTTTATTGGAATTTTTAAAGATATTATCATGTATTTTGGAAACTCCATCTTCTACTATTTAATTGAGGAGAAAAACTATGATTTCAAAAATTTTATAAAATGAGAATTTACTAATTATTGGTGTTGGCTTGCCTGACAGTAGTGTCCGGTGCCATCACGATCTTTCAGGGATTTTGGGTCCTGACACTAGTCATCCACAAAGCATAAAGAGAAATAAAAACACTGGATCATGAGCAAAAAGAGCAAAAAGAAATCCCATCCGGGTCACTGGTTTGTCTGTCTAGGCTAGAAAGGTTTCAAGGCTGGGAAGGATCAGGTTCTTGGTTTCTGGCTTGAAGTAGCTTCATCATATCATGAAGAATGCCTTCATTCTTCTCCTTCTCCTTTGCAAGCTCAGCCCTGAGAGCATCCCTCTCAGTTTCTACTTCAGCCAGCCTCTTCTTCAGCCTCTCAATTTCAGCATCCTTAGCCCCACTTTCTTACACCAAGGCTCGCACTTTGCTGTTCACAAGTACCTTCCTGGATGAACCAGGTTCTTTGGGAGTGGTGTGGACTTCATAGTCACTAGCAGTCAAAGTGTTTGCCCTAAAGTGATCTTTGCTTGTACCAACTTCCCATTTCTTGATGGTACCTCAAAGTGTGTGAGTACAACCGTGAGAATGAAACCATAGGGTATGACATGAGTTTTGGTGCAAGTCAGAACCCTATCAAGAAGCTGGATGATAAACCCATGCCAATTTATTTGCCTTACACTGTCCAAATATTCCATAAGGACCAGGTCCATGAATGTGGCAATGTGCCTTCTTTCCTGCCTAGGAAACCCAAATTTGTTAACAAATTCGAACAACACTTTGTGTGGTGGCTTCATCTCACTTTTGTATATAGCCTTGGGCTGAAGCTCTTCTTTATTGTCACCAAACTTCCTTGTAATGGCAAGTGAGGTAGGGAGATTCGCTAGACTTGGCTATTTGAGTTTCTTGTAATCATTGTACCCTTCGGCAGGTACACCTAAGATCTCTCCCAGTTCCTTGTCATCAAAACTCATTGTCACCCCCTTTACCACACTGGTGACTCTGCCATGTTTGATCTCACAATTTGCCATAAACTCCACAATCTCAGTTCTGGCAAGCTTTCCATCCATCTGAAGGACCATGTCCTTCCAACCCTGCAGTTATAACTTTTCCAGCATTGGCATCATGCCTTCCTCCTCCAAGTCCCTAAGGAGTCTACCTTTCAAGATGGTTCTTTTTCCAAACTTAATCATCTTGTCCTTCTCTACACCAGATTCTTCTTCTCCTTCACTCTCTTCTTCTTCCATCATTTTCACTTTTCTAGACTTCAAGGCAGACCTGGTTTTTTTAGCCAAGGTAGAGGGCTCTACAGACTTTGTCTTTGAAACAGACTTCTTTGTGGAAGTCTTGATTTTCTTTGCCTTTGGAGTCACAACCTCCATTTCTTCTGCCTCTTCTTCATCACGAAGAACCATGTCCATCTCCTCAATTTAATTGCCTCAACAGGCTCAACCACCTTCTTCTTTCCCTTTGCAACAACTTTTCTCTTACTTTCTTCTAGGCCTTTTCCAGCTCAGCCTCACTCTGCTTTTCTTGACTCCTTGTAGCTCTTCCTCTTGTAGGATGAGTCTCTGCAGGGATAGAAGAGACAACCTTTCTGTTCTTGTTTGCCCTAGCAGTACCATGGTCTTCAACTCCTGAACCCTTTTTTTAGGATTGTAACTGTCAGACACTTTTCTCAGTAGGTCCTCGAGGGGTTCTTGCACAAATGGAACAGGTTCTTGAATATTCTTCCCCAATATAACCAACCCCTCAGCAGCTTCTCCAGACCCACTTTCCCCCTTTTCTCTCATACTTTCTTCTTCTCCAGCAGATTCCTCACTCCATACTTCTATATCTCCTGTTTCTTCAGTCAAACTAATAGGAGTGGGTGAAGATTCAGCCACTCCTTGTCACATTCCTCTCACATCTCCTTGAACACCCTCACACTCTTTTTCTTTTCTCTTTTTATTTTTACTACTAATTTTCCCAGACTCAGTGGCCTCTACCCCAGTCACAGTTCTTACCAGAATAAATTTATTTTCCAGATTTGCAGCAACCTCAGAGATTACTTCAGATGTAATTTTAGGACCAAATGTTACATGCTCTGTTTCAAATGAAATATTTTCTTCCCCCTCAGTTGTAGACTTGAAAGAGTCTTCAGATATTTGGGGTTCATCTGCCTGACTTGCCTTTAGTTGCTCATTGATTTTCTTGATTTGTTCTTTTCCAGCGACTACTTTGCGAGCAAGCATATTTAATCTTCCTTTCTTAGAGATAGGTATGGTTGAGGGTATGGTTGAAAGAGTGGGTGTGGATTCTTTGGGTGGTGATGAGGGATTTTCAGAAGTGTTAGCCATCGATGGTTAGAGGATGAGAGAAAATGATTAAGTGTGTTTGGAAGATGAGAGAAGATGAGAGAGAATTTTTTGGCGGTTGTGAATTAGAAGTGAAGAAATATCTTAGGCAAAATCAATTTAAAAAGAGATACTTTGATTGGGTAACGACAACTTTTTCAGAAGTTCAGGAGTCTAATCAAACTGGGATTCAGTTTGAAGAGACGTTGAGGACTCTCCCTAGAATCTAGGCACTTATTGCATTTTTGGGACTCTATTTGGAAGAAACTAGTTTATTTCATAACGGATAAGCTCAACGAGGTTAGAATTAAATGGGACTCTCATTTTGATCATAATCCAAAAATCATTATTTCAAAATATACAGGGTGGAGAGTACGTACCATGTAATATTGATGAACCAGGTTCTTCACTAAAAAATCTTATGTAAGTCTGAATTGTCCAAGAAAATAAAGATAATATCATTATAGATTAATGAGACATTTTAGCATATGACATAGGAATATACTGATGAAAGTATGAGACTGAGCAAAATCTAATCTAATTATGTACAAAAATTCACAAATTTCCTAACCAAAATTTATATGTTATAACTGGTTCCTTTTAGGTGATCTTAATCATCACTAATTCTAACTTGTTCCTTTCAAAGTTATCTCCACTTAGAACTTTTTTGAAGATGTCAGCTATTTGTTTATCAGTAGAACAAAATTCCACAATGATCAAACCCTTTTCATAGTTATCCCTCAAAAAGTGATGTCTAACATCTATGTGCTTAGTTCTTCTGTGATGAACCAAATTGCACTAATGTTCTTACAAAAGATGGGGATACAACCTAAATCAATCCAAAAGTCCATTAATTGTTGTTTGATCCATAGCAATTGAGCTCAACATGAGGCAGCATCAACATACTCAACTTCAGCAGTAGATAAAGCCACAAAATTTTGCTTTTTGGTGGCCCAAGACACAATACATGAGCCAAGAAAGTGTGCCATACCTGAGGTGCTCTTTTTATCCACAAGAAAACCTGCATAATCAACATATCCCACTAAGTTAAAATTACTACCTTTTGGATACCATAGACAAAGGTTAGTAGTGCATTTTAAGTATTTCAAGATCTTCTTGACAACAGTCAAGTGAGACTCCTTTGGATTTTCCTGAAATCTAGCACAAAGGCCTATACTAAAAATAATGCCAGGTCTGCTAGCAGTAATATATAACAAAGAGACAATAATTCCTCTATACAATTTCTGATCAACAGATGAACCAGGTTCATCTACATCTAATTTTGTGGTTGTTGCTATATGAGTGTCAATTTCTTTGGAATCTTTCATTTTAAACCTTTTGAGAAACTCTTTCACATACTTCTGCTGATGGATCATAGTTCCATTTGAATTTTGTTTAATTTGTAAGCCTAAAAAGAAATTAAGCTCACCCATCATACTCATTTCAAATTCACTCCCCATTAGTTTAGCAAATTCTTTACTTAACTTATCAGTAGTTGCTCCAAAGATTATATCATCTATATATATTTGAACTACCAAGAGATATTTATCTTTTTCTTTCAAGAATAAAGTATTGTCAATTTTACCTCTCATGTAGCCATGCTCAAGCAAGAATTTTGATAATCTTTCGTATCATGCTCTTGGAGCTTGCTTGAGCCCATAAAGTGCCTTGTCAAGTTTGTACACATGATCAGGACATTCTTTGCTTTCAAGGCCTGGAGGATGCTTGACAAACACTTCTTCCTTTAGATAGCCATTATTAAGGAAGGCACTCTTGACATCCATCTGAAGGAGAGTGAAGTCCATATAAGCAGCAAAGGCTATAAGGAGTCTAATTGCCTCCAATCTTGCAACTAGAGCAAATGTCTCATCATAGTTTATCCCCTCCTCTTGACTATATACTTGAACCACCAATCTTGTTTTGTTCCTTATAATTGTTCCATCTTCGTCAAGTTGGTTTCTGAAGACCCATTTTGTGCCAATTACTGATCTGTCCTTGGGTCACGGTACCAGATGCCAAACTTGATTTCTCTCAAATTGGTTGAGTTTATCTTGCATTGCATTCACCCAGTCTACATCCTGCAAAGCCTCAGTAACATGTTTAGGTTCAATAAGAGATAAAAAGGCATCAAAAGCATAAAATTTTTTTAATGAAGATCTAGTTTTGATTCCAGAGGTTGGATCAGTGATTATGTTCTCAATGAGATGAGAACTTTGATACTTGTAAGGTTTCACAACCAGCTGGTTTCTCTTAGATGTTCCTTCAATGTTTTGTTGTTGTGGAACATGTTCATGGACAGGTTCCCTTGAGGTTTGAGGATCAGTTCTTATTTGTTCAGTTCCCCCTATCAAGTTGCCCTGGGTGGAAGGACTTGTTCCATTACATGTTCTTTCCTCTGGTGCAGCTTCAGTTTGGGCTGTGGTTTTATTTGAGTTTCTTACCAACCCAATTGCTTCACCATCATGTTCCCGCCTCTCAGAAAAAATGTTAGTTTCATCAAAAACCGCATGTACACTTTATTCTACACACATAGTTCTTTTGTTATAAATCTTATAAGCTTTACTATGTGACGAATATCCCAAGAATACTCCCTCATCATTTCTAGGATCAAACTTACCTATAGAATCTTTAACATTATTGTGCACAAAGCACTTGTATCCAAATGCCCTAAGATGGGATATATTTGGCTTTCTCCCTTTAGTGAACTCATAAGGAGTCTTCACAACAAGAGGTCTAGTAATGCACCTATTTATGATGTAGCATGCAGTGTTCACAGCTTCTGCCTAGAAGCTATGAGACAATTTACAAGAAAGAAGCATGGTCCTAGCCATTTTCTCCAATGTCCTATTCTTTATTTCAACCACTCCATTTTGTTGTGAAGTTCTAGGAGCAGAAAAATTATGATATATACCATGCTCATCACAAAATTTAGCAAATCTAGCATTTTTAGATTCAGTACCATGATCAGACCTAATTGATGCAAATTGATTACCTAGTTGTTTCTCTGTTTTTCTAACAAAATAAGTGAACATATCAAATGCTTCATCTTTAAATGTTAGAAACAGTGTCCAAGTAAACCTAGAGTAATCATCAACAAGCACCATAATATATCTCTTACCACCTCTGTTCAATGTTCTCATTCGTCCACAAAGATCTATATGGACCAGTGCTATCGTCCTGGTGGTGCTTACCATTTCTTGCATTTGAAAGAGGATCTTACCTGCTTCCCCCTTGCACAAGCCTCACAAACTTTATCTTCCTTGAACTTAATGTTAGGTAGTCCTATCACCAAGTCCTTGGAGACTACTTTGTTGAGTTGACTTAGACTGGCATATCCAAGTCTTGTGCCAAAGGAGGGGATCATTATCCAACACACTTAAGCAAGTGAGTTCATTTGTGGATATATCCATAATATATATGTTGTTTACTATTTTTCCCTGCAAAAATATCTTGTCAGTGATAAGATTAATTACAAAGTATTTTGTAGTGGTGAGTGCTACCATGTTACCTCTATCACACAATTGTGATATACTTATTAGACTGTACTTCGGTCCATCTATCAAGTAAACGTTCTCAATGGAGTGAGAATCAGTCTTACCTATTTTTTCAACCCCAATGATCTCACCTTTCTTCCCATTTCCAAAGGAGACATTACCTCTTTTAAGGTCCTCAAGTGAAAGGAACTGGTTCTTGCTTTCTGTCATGTGCTTTGAGCAGCCATTATCCATGTACCATATTTGGCTGCTCTCCTTCACTTGGACCTGCAAAAGGAAATCAGGGGTTAGTCTTAGAAACCCAACTAGTTTGGGTCCTTTTCTATAGGCAAAAGGATGAATCAAATTCTTTTTAGCCCAACTTGGTAGCCTATTCTTCCCTTGAACAAATTCTTTATTCTTTTGACTTGCCTTTTCTTTTGCAGTGCATTCACTTTTGTAGTGACATGTTTACCACAGTGTGTGCAAATCTTGTTCTCATGAAGTGTGAGGTAATTGCTTTTGGGATTCCACTTAGGTTCCAGGTTCCCAAAGCCAAGTCCTCTTCTGTTGCTTCTATGGTGTTCTTGTAGCCATGAAAGTGCATCGGAGGATATGTTACATTTACAAGTTCTGTCTAGCTCATACTTGACCTTGCTTAGATCCTCATTTAGGATTCTTACCTGCTCATCCATTTTGTACAACTCATATTTCATTTTTCCTATATTTTCTTTTAAAGTGAGTTGTGTGTGATCAGTTATCTTTTTACCTGTTCCTAATTTTAGTTTTAGTTTTACAGATCTAAGCTCTAGTATATTTGAGTCAAGTGTATGAATCTGATTCTTCAACATAGTATTTTCTCTTACAGTTTCACTAACCCTAAGTTCTAAGTTTTTGCACTTAGCCTTCAAAATCACACATTCTTTAGACAGTTGTTCCTTTTCATTGTTTACATCCTCAGATTCATCAATTAGTTCTAGTAGTAACTCAGATAACTTTTCTTTATACAACTATTTAATCCTGTCTTTGAGATGAATTATACTTACCTCAGTTTCTTCATCAGATTCTCCAATGGCCATAAGTGCTTGTTCATCCTCATCATCATCATCTGAGCTTTCTCCCCAAGCAGCGACCACATCCTTGGTTGATCCTTTGTTGTTGCTTTTCTTGGGTTGAACCTGTTCCTTCGTTCAGGTCTTTCCTTCTTCCATTCAATTTCTCATAAAGGACAGTTCTTGATGTGGTGATCAGTCTTTCCACACTTGTATCAGTCATCATTGGTTTGCTTCTCAGGAGCTTTTGACTTGCTATAGCTTCCACTTCTTGAAGAACCTTTTCCTTTCCTCAGGTACTTCTTGAATTCCTTGGTGATTATAGTCATTTCATCATCTTCTAGATCATAACCTTCAGTGATTCTGAGTTCCAAGCTCCCTTCCTTCTTAGGTACATCCATTTTCATGGTTTGTCTCCTAAGTTCATAGGCATCTAGTGGGAGAGTGGAAATATTCTTTGATTCCTGAATGACAGTGATTTTGCTCTCTCAAATGATAGGCACAACCCTAGTCAGTATCTTCTAAAATCTATCTTCTTCAGGAATAATCCTTCCAAGAGACTTTAGCTCATTTGTTAGTGTAGTGAACCTTGTGTACATCTGTTGAATGGTTTATCCTTCCTTCATAGTAAAGTTCTCATATTGAGAATACAATAGAATTCCTCTAGATCTCTTCACTGAGGTGTTCCTTCATGAGCCACTTGCAATGTGTCCCAAATTTGCTTAGCAGTGGTGCAACTTTGGATTCTTCTGTACTCATCTGGACCAAGTCCACAAATAAGCCAGTTCTTGGCTTTAGCATTCTTCTACCATTTCTTCAAGTCCTTAACAGTGTAATCCGCTCTTGTCTTTGGCACATCTACTCCTTCAGCTTTTTGCTTCAAGGTATCCAGTGGACCATCGGTGACAATGTCCCATAGCTCATAGTCCTCTCCTATAATATGATCTCTCATCCTGTTTTTCCACCAAGAGTAGTACTGCCTTTAAATAGTGGTGGCCTAGCAATGGATTGCCCTTCCCTATTTCCATGTGGTACACTCATGTTAATCTTCTCCTAAGGTGTAAGCCTCTTCAAGGAGAACCCGCTCTGATACTAATTGTTGTTTTTATACTTCAATGCCACACAAGAGGGGGTGATTTGCGTGGTGTCCAATTTTTGCGTACACTGATTATAGAACGACCTGGTTCTCTTATGTGTTTCTTATACTACTGTTGTGGAAATAGTAAATGCGAAAAATAAAGAACATAAGTATTTTACGTAGAAAACACCCGGCTCAAAAGTTAAAAAAACTACGAATCTGCCCATGTCTGTGTACACTGTGTATGGACCTGGTTCATGCTTGAGTTCCTTTGTCAATCATCAAAACAAACTTCACTTGGGCCAACATCGTGTATAATCAATGCATAATCTATGTATATGGCTAAAAAAGAGTAAACAATGAATATTACTGACTATTTGTGTAAATATCCCAAATGTTTTTAGGGGTAACTTAGCAGCAACAAAACGCGCACTACTACTA
>AWOL01S0034155.1:77298-87898 GCA_000715115.1 Nicotiana otophora | reverse complement strand
GTATGGACCTGGTTCATGCTTGAGTTCCTTTGTCAATCATCAAAACAAACTTCACTTGGGCCAACATCGTGTATAATCAATGCATAATCTATGTATATGGCTAAAAAAAAGTAAACAATGAATATTACTGACTATTTGTGTAAATATCCCAAATGTTTTTAGGGGTAACTTAGCAGCAACAAAACGCGCACTACTACTATTTTCCTATTTAGATACAACAAACACAAATCTTTTTTTCCTATTTTCAGACTAGGAAAGCTTTTCTATATATGCACTATTTAGAGAAAGACAACTACATTGTAAATGCCTATATTTTTACCAGATTTTTCTATTTGGTTTTGTTTTTTTAGGTTAAATATTTGTAATGACCCGAACGGTTATTTTGAGAATTAATATCTCGTTCGGTGGCTTAAGGTCTCGAACAATTTCATATTATGTATTATGACTTGCATTTTGTGGTCGAGTTTGATTTTCGGATAATTTGGGATCAATTTAAAAGAAGGATTCTTGTTTTAGAAGCTTTAGTGGTAAGAGTTGACCAAAATTTGACTTTTGTGTAGACGACTCCGAAATGGCATTTTGATGATTTCAATAGCTTCGTATGGTGATTTTGGAGTTAGGAATGTGTCCGGATTTGGATTTGGAGGTCCGTAGGATAATTTGAAGCATTTCGGCAAACATTGGAAAGTTAAAATTTTGAAAGGTTGAGAGGTTTGACCGAGAGTTGGGTTTGGTAATATCGGGGTCGAAATGCGATTCTGAGTGTATTAGCTCTGTTATGTCATTTGAAACTTGCATACGAAATTTGACGTCATTCCGGGTTGATTTGATATGTTTCGACGCAAGTTTTGGAAGTTGGAAGATTTGGTAATTCATGAGTTCGATTCGAGGTGCGATTTGTAGTTTTGATATTGTTTGATGTGATTTGAGGCCTTGAATAAGTTTGTATCGTGTTTTAGGATATGTTGGTATATTTGGTTGAGGTCCCGGGGGCCTCGGGTGTGTTTCGGATGAGCTACGGGCCATTTCTTCATGCTTTAGAGTTGCCGGTTTCTGGTGTGGCTATTGCTCTTCGCGATCACAAAGTGATTCTGGCAACTTAGTGTTTTTGTTCATCGCGTTTGCGACATTTTGCATGCGTTCATGTAAGGTCCAGTTGGTTTATGTCCGTGATCGTGATGCTTATTCCGCGTTAGCGTAGAGTTGGAGCTGGAAAGGGCATCAGGTATTTGTTATCCGCTTTCGCATCATGGGGTCCACGATCACATATTAGGAGGTCACTATGTTTCGCGTTCGTATCCGTTTGTTCGCTTTTGCGTAGGTTATTTTGGCAGACTTAATTTTGTACTTCGCGATCGCGTGTAATTTTCCGCGATCACGATGTGTTATAACTGGGCAGAATATAAAAAGTACTCTAATTCGAGGGTTAGCCATTTTCACCATATTCTGAGTTATAGACCGTGGATTTGAGCGATTCTTCGTGGGGTTTTCAAGCAAATCATTGGGGTAAGTGTTCTTCACCCGGAATTCATTATGTTTCATGATTCCATCTTTATTTTTATCATTAAATCAGTGGTTTGAGTTGAGGAAAATGGGGAATTTTGTAAAAAACTTTTAAAATGTAAAATGATGATTTGTAGGACAAATTGGTATCGGAATTTTATAATTCTTGTATGGTTGGACTCATTATCAAATGAGTGTTCGGGTTTTATAAATTTTATCGGATTCCGAGGTGCGGGCTCGGGGTTTGACTTTTGGGTTTTTGTTAAAGATTGAAGCTTTATTATCCGAAATTGTTTCCTATGAGTTTTATTTATGATTTGGAGTTAATTTGGCTAGATTTGAGCCGTCCAGTGGGTGTTTCACTCGAGAAGGTCATTTTAGAGTATCGGTCTAGCTTTTTTGAGGTAAGTATATTGCCTAACTTTGTGTGGGGGAACTACCCCTTAGGATTTGAGTCTTTGGTGCTAATTTGTGTCATGTGGAGGCCGTACACGCGAGGTGACGAGTACATGCTCGGGGTTATTTGTGAAAATTAGACTGTTTAGGGCTCTTAGGTTCTTATGTTCATTAAATATGAAGTTGTTTTGTTATGTTAAATCCCCCATTTATTAAATTCACCCTTATGTATCTTAATTGAAATTAATTGCTTCATGTTCTACCCTTATTGTTGATTTAACTCTTATGTGCCTTAACTGAAGTTGTTGCCCCTTTTTATCGTCATGCTATCCTTTTCGTAATTGCTTAACCTTAATTGAAATTATTATTATCTCCTCCGTAATTGCTTAGCCTTAATTGAAGTTTGTTATCCCTTTCATTATTGACATATTCTTATTTGGGGTCATTGATTCATGCTATCTCTCTTGTTGTCGAATTGCACTTTCATGGAATCATTGTTACACATTACCTCTCCCTTGTTGAACTATTCTTGTTGAGACTATTATTTTCCTGTTTTGTCTTTCTTTGTAAGTTCGTTCTTCCGTTTCTTTGTGTTTTGAAGTTCTTGTATTAATTTACTTGCCATATTCTCGTGTTATTGTTGTTGTTGTTTTTGTTGTTGTTGTTGTTATTATTGTTGTTGTTGTTGTTGTTGTTATTGTATTCAGTGTTGTTGAGCCGAGGGCTATGCGTTATTGTGATATTGAAACTAATTTGAGAAAATATTGTGGCATGTGGGCACATATTGTGAAAATCATTTATTTGAGTTGTTATGTTTTTGGCATACGTTTTTTGTTGAGAGAATTGTTATGTTGTTTGCACCAGGTTTCTGTCGTGCGGTTGTTATTATGTTTACACGAGGTTTCTGCTGTGCGGTTGTTCTTGTATTGCACGAGGTTTCTGCCGTGCTATTGTTATTATTGATACACATGCAGTGATATAAGATCCGGGTATTGAAACGCATGCAGTGAGATAAGGTGGGCTTGAAATGCGTGGCTAGTAGGGGAACTACTAGAAGCCATGCGGTGTGATAAGGTGGGCTAAAACGCGGGATGTTATTTCGGGAAAATAATTTTCGAAACTAAATATAAAGGCTCCCGCGGTGATATAAGGAAAGTTGTGATTCATTTTACTATTTGAGACTACGAGGCGGTATCTCGGGAGGGCTCTTTTTGTCATTTCCCCTTTTCTGTGCACTTGTCTTTGATTGTTGTTTTCCTTAGCATACTACTAATTGTTTTCCTCCGTGATGCACTTTTTGCTCAGTTCTATGTAGTTAATCTTGTTGTGCTGGTCGCTGCTTCAAACTTCATTGTTGCTTTTATTACACTGTACATTTCGTGCTAATCGTTTCTAATATGCCATTTATTGTCTTTACTTCTATTTGTTGACTGGAATTGTGGTAGAACACTTGCATAAGCATACACGTAGTTAAATCATCAATATCGGTTTCAAAAGGTGAATCCTGGCGTCATTAATCATTATACATACTCTTGTCTACTTGCCTTCTATGTGAGGGATAATCTATTGGCATGCGAGTCGTCCGTGCTGTGGGCACAAGATGCCAAGTGATTAGGGTTCAAAAATTGGGACCCGTGAGCTGTGATTTTGAGGTTCCGTACCTCGTGGAAATGCTTGAACAAATCTGATGTGACAACGGTTGTTTTTTTTGAGTTGTTGCTATGTTTTCCTTTATTTTGATTTCACCGGACTTAGACTATATCCATCTTACTCTACGACATTATTACCTGACTGCTTCCTGTTAAATATTGTTGTTATTGGTGTTTATTGCAAGTATTGTTTGGTATTCCTTATCCTGCTTAGTGGTATATTAATATTGTTTTTCTCTATTAGTTCACCCTCATACTTGTTCAGGTTGTTTTGTCCGGTAGGTTTCTTGACCGTTCCCTGTCACTACTCCACCGAGGTTAGTCTTAATACTTACTGGATACCGCTGTAGTATACTCATACTATGCTTTTGCACATTTTTTGTGCAGATCCAGGTGCCATGGTTGTTGTTGATTATTAACTGGTTGGTCGAGCTGTGGAGACTCAAGATAAACTACTTGTCGCGTTCGCAGGCAACTCAGTAGAGCTTATGACTTGTACGATCGGTTTTGGGATGTCATTTCATGTTGTAAATATTGAGTTCATTTAGAAATATCCGATTTTTGCTTAATAGTTATGTTGGTTAATTTCTGTCAATTAATTCAATAAGTGTTAGACTTACCTAGTCGTAGAGATTAGGTACCGTCACGACATCCTACATAGAAAAACTGGGGTCTTGACATTATTTTAAGTGTAACAATAGAATTTAGATGAGTTGTGCCAACAACATAGACCAAAATCGGTAGCCCAATAACTAAGGACCCATTGGATTGGAAGACACCCAAAACGGCATTGTTTTGGCCATGATAATGAGATGCGATCTCAGCCGTTCAACATTTTTTGATTTAAAGGCCACTATTCAATCTCCCATCTAGGTATATAAACCCCCCAATACCTAAAATTTTGCTCTTCTCACTTTCTCTCGTCTCTCTGACCCAGTCGCCCACCAACCATCTCTGCCGTCGCTGGAAATAGTCCACCGGCAGTCGGCCACCTCCAATCACCATCAAACTTTCACCCCCTTAATCTCGACCTCCTCTTTCCGATTCCAACCTCCAAATCCTCTAAACCATCAGCAATCTCAAATTCATGAAGTTCTAGATCGCCCCATGCTACAATACCTACATCAATGGTTAGAGCTCCTCAAGACCTACCTATTGATGTCAATCTAAACCCGAAACTTCGGCGATAAAATTTTCGGCCACCCCGACTGCCGCGACCACCACAACCCCACCACTTAATCTCTGTTTTAGCCAATCTTCGATCCAAGGTGCATGTTTTCTTTTGGTACGACCCTAGAATTCATTGTTTTCAACGTGGATAAAAAAGAAATATGCTTTTTTGGGTCAGACAACCATCACTCGGCATCCCCGACATCTCTTCATTGCTCGACTTGGCATCGACTTTCCCTCGTGTGGTAAAACCCTACCTCCCTTTCTTTTTATTTTCTTTCTTCCCTTTTCTATTTTGTTTTTGTGATTTAGGTTTAGGTTTCGTTTTATTTCTTCGCTCGTTTTGGTCATTGCTGATTCATTTGGTTGCATTAGTGTATTTTGAATAGTCGTATTGTCTAATTTTAAAAAATATAAGTTAGTTAAGGTAATCTTCTTACACTAGTCTTATCTTTTTAATTAGTAACGGTGAAATCGCAAAGCCAATCCAACAAATCATACACTATCCATATGTAAATATTTTTATTTTTTTTAGGTCGGAAAAAGAATAATCAATCCATAAAAATAAAAAAAAATATTTTTCTTCTTTAATTAATTCCATAACATAGTCCTTAAAGCTAGTTAATTTTTTGTTTTAGAAAAAAATTGTATTAGTCTATTTAACTCTCCAAAATGAAGCAAAGATTTTTTTTCTTAAGTATTACGTCACTTTTTTTTATTAATCCACCAAATAAATTAAATTAGATTTAGTCAAATAAATAAATTCAATAAGATTAGATATTTTATTTATTTATAAAAATAACTCTATTACTCAGTCACAAATGATCATGACTAACTCAAAAGTAATTTGTTTTAACAAATATAATTAATTTTATCTTAATCGATGGCGGGAAGACTCGCTTCAGAATAAAGATATAAATAAAATGGCCAGGTCGTGAGAACACGTCTTGTTCTAATTCTTTCAAATAAATAAAAGTTGTTATTTAATAACTTCGAGTAGGCTCTCATTTTAGGTGCGGCGCACAAACTATGGTCGGGGATACTCTTCTTGGTTAGTGTAAGCTAGGGTTGAGGATAATCGTCCTAGTTTGAGATTAATAAAGTCATCAACATTAAAATCGGACATAGGTAAATCATGAAAAACAATAAAACATAGTTTGTCCAAAAATAATATAAGCCAAACGTAGTCAATAAAGTGACCGTGCTAGAACCAAGCGACACGAAAAATGCCTTACACTTTCTCCCCGATCAACAGAATTTCATATCGAGACTTTATTTTTGCAGACCAATAATAATAGAGTCAAATCTTCCTTTGACTAGGGATTCATAAAAGGTGACTTGGAACACCAAAAAATAATCAATTCCTAAGTGGCGACTCTGTAAATAAAATAATTATTTGTCACTTTAATTGGAAAAACTCTTTAACCCACAATCCATAACATACATATATCTTTGGGGGATAGAAAAGAGGGTGTGACCAGTGTTTTAAAAGGCGTGGGCGTAAGGCGAGGCGCTTTACATATGCCTCAGTGGGGCGTAAGTCCCGAGGCACGGGGCTTAAGCCCCATAGGTATTTAATTTTTAATATTTTATAAAATAATATAATTACAGTAATATTTATAAACATATAAAATTACATAAAAAATAAAGAAAACTATAAATATGTGAAATATATATATATCATCCCCACAAAAAACTAGTCAAAACAATCTATTATACGCTACTTAGAAGCTCAAGTAACTTGAGTCGAAAAGAATAAAGTTTTCTACATGGAGGAACAAAAAAGATGACTAACCTTTAATTTCAACTTTGAACTTGCTGCTATGAAGGAGAATGGAGTTCTCTTTATATTTGTAAAAAAAATTAAATATTCGTTAATTTTGGGAGATATTAGCAGACTAGTGGACAAGATAAATAATTGGAAAAGTCTATGAATTGAGGCTTCAATCAACAAAAAAATGTTTTGACTTTTAAATTTAATACATTTCAGTACGTTTTTAATACTTTTGAGTAATTACAAAGCTCAATTTTGAAAATTTGGGTATTATATGAATGACTTATTCAGCAAATTTTGTTAATGCCCGGGCGTACGCCTATTGAGACTTTCGCCCGACACCATCACCCCAGGGCTCGCCCCGAAAACGCCTTTTAAAACCCAGGGTGTGACAGCTCTGGCGACTCTGCTGGAGAATGGTGTAATTCGAGCTTGTACGTTGACTTTATTTGAGTTGTTCTAATAGGAGACACACTTCCTAATCTGAACCGCTAATCCTAGGAGATGCACTTCCTAGACCAAGCCTTTCAACCTCATTCATAGGAGACGCACTTCCTAGTTTGATTCATTCCAATAAGAGACGCAGTTCCTAATCTGAACCATTAATCCTAGGTGATGCATTTCCTATTCCAAGTCTTTCAACCTCATTTGTAGGAGACACACTTCTAAGTTTGAGTTATTCCAGTAGGAGACACACTTCCTAATCCAAACTACCAATCCTAGGGGATGCACGTCCTAGTCCAAGTCTATCAACCTCATTTGTAGGATACACTTCCTAGTTTGAATCATTTCAATAGGAGAAGCAATTCCTAATCTAAACCTTTATTCCTAAAGAGACACACTTCCTAGTCTGAGTCCTTCAACCTCACTCGTAGGAGACACACTTCCTAGCTTGAGTCAACCATATTCATTCCAATAGGATATGCACTTCCTAATATGAATTATTAATCGTAAGAGACGCAATTCCTAGTTCGAGTCCTTCAATCTCGCAGTCATTTCAATGCTACCAATGGGAGATGCACCTCCTAGTCTAAGTTTTATCAGTTCTACTCCTAAGAGAAGCACGTTCGATTTGGAGTCTTCAGTATCATTTTTGTATCTTTCAAATAAAATAAGCCGATATGCAGCTTTACCCAATAACTCACAAAATTTTCTCAGCGCCAAACTAGGGTAGAAACTTTTATTCGTTTTGTTCGTCTTTGATGGATTTGCAGGCCCCGCCGTAGTGCACAGGTTGTGATGATTAAAGCTTGCAGTTTCAGTTATCATCAGAAGAAAGAAGTCTTTCCATCATAAGATAGTCGGAGTTGGTTTTGATAATGTGTCAGCAACCCAGCTTCTCAAGTTTTATTTTCCCAAATTCTAATCGGGAAATCAAGAAATTGAGATTGATCCATAATCTTTTCTTCAAAGAGCATCAAAATCCAATCTAAGGTCAACACAAGCGAGCAGGTCAAGAATCAAAATTTGACTCCAAAAGGCACATAGATAGGAATTTTATAACTTTTAGTTTGCAGACATATATAGTTTTCTCTTTCTCTTTTTCTTTTAATGTAAGCAGCAAGTAACAATAACAACAAGTAACAGTAACAGCAATAGCAACAATAATAGTCTTAACTCCAGCGTCTGGTAGTCCTAGCTATCAAATTTTCCTAGAACTACACTAACCTGGTTCCTTTATAGCCAAAGATATGTAGGCAACCTAGGAAGCAAGGTTCGATCATACTTTTAAAAAAATGCTTTCTTTTGATTGATACACGAGTAGAATTAGTAATGGCATTCACTTTCATTTGACCACATTTTTCTATTTGGTTTTGTGTTTTTAGGTTAATTATTTTAAGTGTAACAATAAAATTAAGATGGGTTGTGCCAAATTTTGTTGTTGGGCCAAAAACATAGACCAAAATCGGTGGCCCAGCAACTCAGGACCCATTGGCCTGGAAGATACCCAAAACGGCATCGTTTTGGCCAATCTACTGAGATGCAATCTCAGCCGCTCAACATATTTTGATCTAAAGGCCACCATTCAATCTCCCATCTAGGTATATAAACCCCCCAATACTCAAACCTTTGCCCCATTTCCCCCTTACTTCCCCTCTTCTTCCTCTCTCTTCTCACTTTCTCTCGTCTCTCTGACCTAGCTTCCCGCCACCTATCTTCACCGTTGTCGAAAATCATCCACCGACGGCCGACCACCTCCAATCATCAAACTTTCACCCCGAATCTAGCAAAAACCGAAACCCTAGATGCACTTTTATTCTCAAATTCGTGAAGTTCTAGATCGCCTCACGCTAAAATACCTACATAAATGGTTAGAGCTCCTCAAGACCTACCTATTGATGTCAATCTCACCCCGAAACCCCAACGATAAATTTTTCGGCCACCCCCCACTGGCGCGACTGATAAGTAGGGATTTTGATCGATTATTTAGCTCAAAAATGCTTAAAGGCATTCCCGGAAACTAACAAAATATGCTTACTTGCAAGAATATTGGGATATGAGCCAAAGAAGTCAAAATCAACTCATAAAGGAGTCAAAAGTGAACAAGAACAAAAACAGGCAAAAAGGCCAGCAGTGCAGACCGCAGAATTCTAGTGCGGCCGCAGAGAGGAGATTCAGAGAATGGTATTTGGGCATACTGAAGGAGTGCGGACCGCACCAAAATTGTGCTGCCGCACTCACTATTATGCGGTCTGCAAGAGTGAAGAATCAGAAAGTTGGATTCAAGTTCAAAATCAAGGAGTGCGAATCGTATCATCTTTATGCAGTCGCACAATCAGAAGCGCGACCGCACTCATTCTTATGCGGACTGTAGAAGCCCCGAAGTTCCAAGCCCAAAATTCCAAGAATGCGGACCGCACAATAATTGTGCGGCCGCATAAGCTCAATATGCGGACCGCACCAGAATTATGCGGCCGCGCAACCTCTACAGGGGCAATTTTGTCAAATATTTTCAGCTTAGTACAAATAGAACTTTTTGTCATTTTTAGGTTGAGGGATGTTGGAGA
Organism: Nicotiana otophora; assembly: GCA_000715115.1. Lineage (NCBI taxonomy): Eukaryota > Viridiplantae > Streptophyta > Magnoliopsida > Solanales > Solanaceae > Nicotiana > Nicotiana otophora. The sequence goes on along the minus strand of AWOL01S0034155.1, from coordinate 78,398 downwards.
AGAGAACCTGAGCCGTTTTCTTTGCTATTTTGAGGATTTTTGTACTAGATTAACATCTATATATTAGATTTTCTTTCCCTAATTAATTAATATGCATTCTATCTTTTTATGACTAGCTAAATCTTTAGCTAGGGTTGTCACCCAACCCTAGTGTGTGTATTTGATGGGTGTTTAATTTAGGGCTTATTTGTGATTGGGTTAGTGATATTTAGCCTTATTCATGATTGAACCCTAGAATCAATGGTTGCAAACATTGATTCATGCCTATTTGACTTAGCCTCTACTTGAGAAAGGGAGACTAAGTCTAGGAAAACTTAGCTAACAAGAAATTGGGGTGAACTCAAGAAATTGATAGCCCCAATTATAGGGTTAAACCTAGAGATAGTAATACCCGACTTGAGCTAATATCACTTGTATTGTGCAAATGCCCAATTGGACTTGAGAAAGCCAAATTGGGTAAAATCACTCAAACTACCGAAAGGTATAGAGTGAGTACCTGGATGTGATTGTTACATCATTACCCCAACTAATCAAATTTTCCCTAGAGTTTACAACCCATTAGATAACCACCTAGGTAGAAGTCACGACACTAGTTCCTTTTAATCATTTGAAAAAACTCAAAACCAAAACTATTGTCCTTAGTTTTATACTTGCAAACAATAGAGTAAAGTAGAAGTAGAACACAAATCAAGTTTGTGGAAGTGTAATTGGAGCCAAAACTTACAATTAACTTAGATATACACCTAATCCCTTATTCTAACTCCTTGTGGATTCGATCCCGACCTTCGTTGGGTTTATTATTGCATCGACCGCCTCACTACTTAATTATGGTGTGGGTCTGGCCGAGATCAATTTTTGGGGCCGTTGCCGGGTAGTTAAATGGATTTAGCTATTTATCTAGGTATTTGTGTGTTTTTTCTTTCTTTACTTCTGAGTCACTAATTTTATTTGTGAATTTCTTTTAGGTACAAAATGGCCCTTAACAACGAGCCCCTAAAAAATTTACCATTGGGGGAGGAGGTAGATGATGATCAAGTGGATGAGGTTCATCTTGTGCCTCAATAAACAGGCAAGGCCGACCACCTCATGATAATGTCCCA
>AWOL01S0034155.1:57045-76408 GCA_000715115.1 Nicotiana otophora | reverse complement strand
CCCCCCCCCACCTCCACCAAGAGCAGTGCACCAGGTGTTGCCGAACGAGGTCTATGCAAGTGCAATAGTCCCGCCCCAGATTAGGGCAGGCAATTTCCAAATAACCAATGTGATGCTTACACTGCTTGAGCAGTGGGGTTTGTTCACCGGAGCTCCACACCAAAATGCCTACAAGCATCCCAAGGGTTTCGTCGATACTTGTTGGGGAAGCAAGCAATCAAATATATCCGAGGATGCACTGCGGTTAAGGTTGTTTCCCTTTTCTCTACGGGGAAAGGCTTTGGACTAGTTAGAGAGATTGCCCAATCATTCCATCCACACTTGGGATGAGTTGGCCGAGAAGTTCATTGCCAAATTCTTCTCTCTGAGGCACATGGCTACACTAAGGGATGAAATTCTAGCTTTCAAACAAGAGCCCAATGAGCCATTGCACGAGATTTGGGAAAGATATTGTACCATGGTCAAAGAATGCCCGAATAATGATATGACTGAGGCCATGATCAAACAGACCTTCTACAGGGGGATCAACACAATGAATTAGTGTGTGGTAAATCAACTCGCTGGGGGTAACTTCATGAACACGCCTTATTCTGAAGCTTGTGAAATCTTGGATGAGATGGCGGACAACTCTTCGACATGGCAAAGTAGAGCTAATGTTCCTCAGGGTGATCCAAATGTTATTCACCTACACAAGGAGCTACATGATCATGGGCAAGCTATTGCGGAGCTGACAAACACCATGAACCAATTAGCCAAGACTCAGCTTCAACAAGTTCAAGGGCCGAAACAAGTGAATGTTATGGAAAGGGTGACCATGATGGTAAACAAGACACAACAACGAGGTCAACAAGTACAAAACCATCTGGAATAATTTGAGCAAAGTAATAGTGGATATAATCAAGATGATTCATATGATGAGCAAGATGAAGAGGTTCAATATGTCAAAAATTATCAAGGTCAAAGAAGCAATGCTCCAAATCAACAACAATGAAGATCACAAGGAAACCAAGGAAATTGGAACAACCAAGGCCACCAAAGAAATTGGAGTGGTGGCAACAACAATAATCAAAGCAATTGGGGTAATCAAGGTAATCAAGACAATTAGAGAGGAAATAATCAAGGTAATAAAGGCAATTAGGGAGGAAATAATCAAGGTAATTGGGGTGGCAACAATCAAAGCAATTGGGGAGGCAACAATAATCAAGGGGGTTGGAACAATAGCAATCAAGTAAATAGGGGGTCGGGCTTTTAGAGGCCTCCGATGTATCAATAACCAAACAACCTGTCTCCATATCTGTCGCAAGATCCTAGTTCTTCCAATAGTGAAATGGGACGGATTGAAAACATGTTTAAGCAAATGATGGAGAAAAACGCCGACTCTGATGCCCAATTAGCCTTCCACAACACTTCTATGCGCAACTTGGAGGTTCCACTTGGCCAAATTTCTCAAGCTTTAAATACTCACCCAAAGAAGGCACTACCTAGTGATACGGTGGTGAACCCGAAAGGTGGGAATACGGGGCATGCAATGGCCGTGACAATAAGAAGTGGGAGATATGGAGTTTCTAGTACCTCAAACCAAAGAAGACATGTGGGTGATGATGTTTTGGTGGAAGATGATGATGAGTCAAGCAATGATGTTCAAGCTAATGAAGAAGCGAGGATTGATATTGATGAAAATGTGGAGGAAACACAAGAAGAAGTGAACCCGTCTAGGGAGCACGTGATTGACATGCCGGAGCCGGTAGTGCCAAAGGCTAAGACACAAATGCCAAGGTCTCCTCCTCCATACACTCAAAGACTTGCAAAGCAATACAATGAGAATCAATTCAAGAAATTGATTGATATGATGAAAAGTTTATCCATAAATGTGTCGTTGGTTGAAGTATTAGAACAAATACCGGGATATGCCAAGTTCATGAAAGATTTAGTAACAAAGAAGAGATAAATGAACTATGAAATGATCAAAATGACACATCAAGTGAGTGCTATTGTGCACTCCATGGCTCCAAAGTTGGAAGACCCCGTTGCTTTCACAATCCCATGCACTATTGGTAGTGCCGATTTCGCCAAAGGTTTATATGACTTGGGGGCAAGCATTACCTTGATGCCCTATTCTGTGTTCAAAACGTTGGGGATTGGGCAACCAAGACCCACCTCCATGAGGTTGTAAATGGCGGATCGGACAATGAAAAGGCCAATGGGGATAATTGATGATGTGTTAGTTCAGGTCGACAAGTTCATCCTTCTCGCAGATTTTATGTTACTTGACTGTGAGGTTGACTACGAGTTGCCAATAATTTTGGGAAGACCTTTCCTTTCTACGAGGAAGGCCTTAGTTGATGTGGAAGCTGACGAGCTCACCTTCCGGGTGGGCGATGAAAAAGTGGTGTTCCATGTTTGTAAGTCAATGAGGCAGCCAAATAGCAACGAAGTGTGTTCGTTCATGGATCTTGTGACCGAAATAATTCTTGATGACCCAAGTGTTGTGATAAATGTTGAAGATACCTTGGAAGATGTGTTGTTGAATCATGATGAGGATGAGAAGGAAGGCTTTGTAGATTGTATCAATGCTTTGCAAGGAATGAGATCATATACTTATGAGCCCCGAAAACTTTCTTTGGATCTCGCAAACCGGAAGAATCCACCAATAAAGCCCTCAATCGAGGAGCCTCCCACCTTAAAGTTAAAGCCTTTGCCTTCACACCTCAGGTTTGAGTTTCTAGTTCCTTGTTCCACTTTACCTGTTATTCTTTCCTCGTGCTTAACTAACGTGCATGTAGATTCCACCCTTGCGGTGCTCCAAAGGAGGAAGAAAGCAATAGGTTGGACATAGGCGGATATTCGGGGTATAAGCCCCGCCTTTTGCATGCACAAAATAATTTTGGAGGAGGATGCCAAAACCTCCGCGGAACATCAAAGACGATTGAATGAGGCCATGCAAAAGGTAGTAAAGAAAGAGATCATCAAGTAGTTGGATGTCGGGGTTGTTTACCCCATTTTCGATAGTTCGTGGACCTCGCCGGTGCAATGTGTCCCAAAGAAAGGGGGCATGATTGTGATAAAAAATGACAAAAATGAATTGATCCCCACAAGAACTGTCACCGGGTGGAGGGTGTGCATGGATTATAGGAAGCTCAAAAAAGTTACTCGGAAAGACCATTGTCCGCTTCTATTTCTTGATCAAATGTTGGATAGGTTAGCCGGACGTGCTTATTATTGCTTCCTTGATGGATATTCCGGGTATAACCAGATTCTTATTGCTCCTGAAGACCAAGAGAATACCACTTTCACTTGTCCCTATGGCACTTTCGCATTCTCACGGATGCCATTCGGGTTATGCAATGTATCGACAATTTTTCAACGGTGCATGATGGCCATTTTCACCGATATGGTGGAGGACTTTCTCGAGGTTTTCATGGATGATTTTTCTGTCGTGGGAAATTATTTTGAAGAGTGCTTGGATAACTTGGATAAGGTATTGGCAGGTTGTGAGGAAACTAACTTGGTGTTGAATTGGGAGTGTCACTTTATGGTCGAGGAGGTCATTGTCCTCGATCACAAGATTCCAACAATGGTATTGAGGTTGATAAAGCAAAAATTGAAGTGATATACAAACTCCCTCCCCCTACTTCCGTAAAGGGAGTGAGGAGCTTTCTAGGTCATGCGGGGTTTTACCGTCGATTCATCAAGGTCTTTTCTAAGGTGGTAAACCTCTTGTGCAAACTCTTGGAGAAAGATGCCAAGTTCCTTTTCAATGAATATTGTATGAAGGCATTTGAATTACTCAAGTATAAGTTGACTACCACTCCTATTATCACCACGCCAAATTGGAGCTTACCATTTGAGCTCATGTGTGATGCAAGCGATGTGGTGGTTGGAGCGGTATTGGGGAAATGAATTAACCAGATCTTTCATCTGGTCTACTATGATAGCAAGACCATGAACGAGGCCCAAGTCAACTATACGGTGACTGAGAAAGAACTCCTAGCCATTGTCATTGCTATGGAGAAGTTCCGCCCGTACCTAATGGGTATAAAGGTGATTGTTCACACCAACCATGCAGCACTTCGTTATTTGATGAGCAAGAAAGACTCTAAGGTAAGGTTGATACGGTGGGTGCTTCTATTGCAAGAGTTTGATCTAGAGATTCAAGACCGTAAGGGTAGTGAGAATCAAGTGGCAGACCACTTGTCCTGATTGGAGGAGGAGGGGAGGCCACATGATGGCCTTGAGATCAATGATTTATTTTCCTGACGAACAACTCCTTTCCATTTCTATGACTGGGATACCATGGTTTGCCGATGTGGCCAACTATCTTGTGAGTAGCATTGTTCCGAATGAGGTCTCTTCAAACCAAAGGAAGAAGCTCAAACGGGACTGCCTGGACTACTATTGGGATGAGCCATATCTCTTCAGAATATGTACTGATGGTGTTATCCAAAGATGTGTACCAGAAGAAGAACAATTGGGTATTCTTGAAGCTTTCCACTCTTCGCCATATGGTGGTCACCATGGTGGAGCGAGAACTGCTACAAAGGTGCTAAGTTGTGGATTCTATTGGCCTACCCTTTACAAGGATGCTAGCGACCTCGTTAAGCGTTGTGATGAATGCCAAAGGGCCGGTGGGATCTCCAAGAAAAATGAAATGCCTCTCACCACCATCCTAGAGATTGATATTTTTGATGTTTGGGGCATTGATTTTATGGGGCCGCTTGTGAGCTCATGTGGGAACACCTATGTATTGGTAGTTGTGGATTACGTGTCCAAATGGGTTAAAGATGTGGCTTTTCCCAACAATGAAGCTCGAAGTGTGGTATCTTTCTTGAAGAAGAACATATTCACAAGGTTTGGTACTCCAAGGGCCATCATTAGTGATGGGGGATCACACTTTTGCAACAAAGCTTTTGATACTTTACTCTCCAAGTATGGTGTCACTCACAAAGTGTCGACCCCCTATCATCCTCAAGCAAGTGGACAGGTTGAAGTCTCCAACCGGGAGATCAAGAGTATTCTATCAAAGACTGTGAATGCCAATCAAATAGATTAGTCAAAGAAACTTGACGATACTCTTTGGGCTTATAGAGCAGCTTACAAAATACCAATTGGTATGTATCCATATCGGTTAGTGTTCGGGAAAGCTTGTCACATTCCACTGGAACTTGATCATAAGGCTATGTGGGCGTTGAAGAAGCTTAACCTTGAGTGGGATGTAGCTGCAAATCTTAGGGTGGAGCAATTGAATTAACTTGATGAGTTTCGGTTCCATGCATACTCCAGTTCATCCTTGTATAAGTACAAGATGAAGTACCTCCATGACAAGTATATCCGGAATAAAGAATTCACAAAAGGTGATCTTATGCTTTTGTTCAACTCCCGGTTGCGGATGTTTTCGGGAAAGCTGAAATCAAAGTGGAGTGGCCCATTTGAAGTTATACATGTGACGCCCTTTGGTGCTCTAGATTTGAAATATAAGAATGATGAGGTGTTTAGGGTCAACGGGCACCGAGTTAAACATTATCTTAGCAAGGTTGATGATCGCCATGTTGTGGCGTTTCTCCATTTCAAGTGATTGATGGTAACATGCGTCGTGTCGCGATGTTAAATCAGGCGCTTCTTGGGAGGCAACCCATATGTCTTTTTCTTTTTCTTGTTCTTCTTCTTTAGATTGGATAGGCTTTGCTTTGTACTAACTAGTTTTGAAGTGTATGCAGGAATGGGTGTGCATTGCAGTAACTGAGCATGCGACATTTGGCTAAGTGTCACAAAAGTGCGGACCGCACTAGAATTATGCGGACCGCACTGCCACTCTGCGGCCGCATAATTTTGTGTGCGGTCGTACAACTAGGAGATGAAAAATACATGGTCTCTGAAGTTTGTCCTGACAAAAATCCCTAACAAAATGCGGTTGCACCCATTTTTGTGCGGTCCGCACTAATTCTACTTTCGCACTCATTGTTGTGCGGTCTGCAACAATTCTTCACAAGGGAGGGTAATGAGCGCGAACCGCACTCAAAATTTATGCGGCCGCACTCCAGGTAAAATTGTGGGCCCGACGGGTAAAAGTATAAATAGGTCCTCCCTCAGCTTTTTACACTTTACGCTCTTTTGAAACCTGAAGCTAGGCTAGCACAGTGCATATCCTCATTGTTTTCAATCTCTCCTCATTTCATTAGTGTTGAATCTCACCTCCATCTTCATTACTTGTATGCTAATTTATTCTTTAGATTTTTCCTTAATTTTATTCTTTTGACTAGGGTTATTTCCATGCCTAAATATGTCAATGGTTAGTTTTTTGTGCTTAGAATCATGTGGGTAGCCTTTTAAAATGTTAATTGGGGTCTGGGTAAGTGACTAATGATATTTAATTGCTAAAAACTTGAGTAATTTGTGAATAAAATTCCATGAACCCTAAGTCAGTACCGCATGAATTCAAATTATGCGACCGCACTCACTTTTGTGCGGTCCGCACCATGAGCTTTTGCGGCCGCACATATTTTTTTGTGGTCCGCAGTTCTCTGAACTAGGGTATCAGTGTTCATGATTTGTACTGATGAAACATCATAGACCCCAGTAGTCTGAACCTGGGGTTGTGCGGCAGCACTCCAATTTATGCGGTCCGCAGTGGAATTGTGCAACCGCACTTATTTTTGTGCGTTCCGCACTGATGAAACATTAGAGACCCTAGTAGTTTGAACCTGGGGCTGTGCGGCCTCACTCAAAATTGTGCAGTCCACACTTTTGGTTATGCGGCCACACTCACGTTTGTGCGGTCCGCACTGGGCAGTTTGCGGCCTCACTCACTTTTGTGTGGTCCGCACTGCCCTTTCTGAGACTACTTTACTGTAATTGTTATGCATGCACCTATGGTTTACAAATCTAACTTACTCTTATCCTTATGCATTGCAGACAATGGTTCGTTCACGTGGCAGAGGAGATGCATCGCAAGTGAGGGAAAAACCCTCCCGAGGCCAAGGTCGATATAAAAGCAACCTACCTCTAGCACTTCAAAGGATTATAAGTAAGAAAGCTATAGTCGACAGACCTCCCGAACCCTCGAGAACCAGTGAGTATGTCCCATTTGGGGAAGCTTCTGAGGGTAACTTCGTGCAATCACAGCCGGAAGCCCAATCATAACAATTTCCTAGTAGATTCCACCTAGTAGATGAGTCGTCTTCTTCTTCCAGTTCCTCTAATGGTTCGGAAGAGGGTAGTCAAACCTCTGAGCCCTCTTCCTCACATGCTTCAACTGATCCAATTAATGTGGACGATGATGATGATGTCCTAGACGATGGGAGAGGGGGGATACTACAGTAGGAGGTTTGGAGATATCAAAGAGACCAGAGCTATGGGAGGACAAATTCGTCAGTGTTGCTACCTTTGCTAAATTTAGGGAATAGTGGTCGCAGTGGTCGCAGTGGTCACTCACTCTTGAGCGACAGTTCTAGATGAAAGATCTAGACAAGCACAACCCCAATGTCCTCCGACAATTCCAGGAGCAAAAAAGTTGGAGATGGTTCACCTAGAGCGTTATGGATGCCAATGAGTATTTGGTCAAAGCATTATATACCAATGTCGCTCATATCAAAAAGGGTACCAAGGTGACAAAAGTTCGAAATTTGAAAATCAAGTTTGATGCCTGCACCTTGAACAAGTATGTGGGGTTTGAGGAAGTGGAGGCAGTCCAATACCTGGAGAAGCTGGTTATGGGTGATGCAGCTCGCCCATGGCTAGTGGAGATTCTGGCTATTCGAGGGTCAGCACCTCCGTGGCTCACAGCAGAAGTTTCAATAGTGTGAGCCACCCTAAACTTTGAAGCAAAAGGGTAGCAAACATTTGTATGTAGCTGCATTGATCCATGCCTCAACGAGAATAATCTTCCACTTCCTCGTGCACTCTTGGTAGCCTCAATTATGGTTGGGTACCCAATTAATATGGGTGCTATCATATCTAAAAACATCACTCTGTCTGTCCAGAAGAAAGGTCCTACCCGTACCCGAACTTCCTCACAGAGTACTTCAAGGACCAAAGGGTGGAGCCAAGGCATTATGACACCGAGGTGAATGCCAAGAAGCCTTTCTCTTGGTACCAACTTCAGGGAGCTGACAACCTGAAATTCAAGGGTAAAGCTACTACCTCCACTGGCCAGTCTGAGGAGCCAATGGTAGTGGTTACTGATTCAGCTGCCGAACCATCCACCGTAGCCGGTACTTCTATCGGGACAGCAGCCATGCCACCTTCATCTTTTGGACCACCTGCTTCTGCTAGACTATCAGGTCCATTATCAGTGCCTGTTTCATCTACATATCCTCAAACTGTGCTGCGAGTCTCCCAGACATTGGCGAGTCTCAACAACTAGATGTAGGCGGCTACTACAAAACTGACTGATATATTAAGTGTTGTTGTAGCACAATCCTCAGCCCCAATAGAGCCACAGGTACCTCCGTCAGTGGAGGAAACATTAAAGAAGATTCTGGAGAACCAGAAGACCATTATTGATACTCTGGGGACGCATGGGAAGGTCATTAAGGATTTGGGCAAATAGGTCAAGAAGATGTGTAGATCCTAGGCATCAAAGAAGTCGATAGAGAAGCTGAGCAAAGAGGTTGAAAAGATTTCATTAGCCAGAGATCTTCCATTGGACTTGCTTATGGAGCAGATAGTCCCAGCAGCACAGGAAGCAGCTGGCCAGTCTGAGGAACCGGTTGCGACTGCACACACTGTTGAGGAGATGATACAGATGCTCAGCAACACAGTTGTCCCTCAGCCAGGAGATGATGACATACAGTTAGACGAGACAGAGGGTGTTGATGATCCCATGCAGACTGAGACCACATAGGGAGTTCTCTTAACTCTCTACCCCTTCCCTGTTCTTATTTTTATTAAGCATTGGGGACAATGCTTATTTTTCATTTAGGGGGTGGTCTATTTTGATTAATTAACATTTGATATTTGGCATGTAATAACTCTGATACTATTTTTCTTTCATTCTTATTTTCCCTTTGGTATGTATATATTCTCCCCACTTGATGTAGATATTCATTTCCCTTATGTATATATTCATTTGACTTCGGTTTGTATATTCATTTATCTCGCTTCTCGTAGTTTACTTCATAGCTTCTTTAGTTTGCTTTTCCTTAGTAGTATAACTTCTCATTTACTTTAGTAGCTTCTTTTTAATTTGTTAGCTTCTTTTTACGTTTTGAGTGAACAATAAGCCTTTGGTTTTCTTAATGCCACGGTTCTTTCCAAAGGTGGATTTTGTGTGAACCGGGTGGCTCTTCCCAACGATGGATGGCGTGACAACCTTCTTAAGGTATTGAGTCTGTTTTCTTTTATGTTTTGACAAAATATAGTAGTAATGAATAAAAGTATCTCGAGTATGCTTCACTTGGTACCAACACATTTACCTCTCAACTTATGGTTAAAAACAAAGTTGTTGGCATAAAATAGCTCTAGTTGTGACCTTTAGACTCTTGTGTTGACTCAAACAGTCATCGAGTGGTTCAGTCGAGCCATTTGTGATTGAAGGCAAAGAACAAAAAAGAAAAATGCCAAAAAGAAAGTGAATAAAATGAAGAGTTGAAGGAAATTCAAAAGAAAGTAGGGATAAAAGGCTGAAGTAAATAGAAAAGGAGAAAAATGAATGTCATAATCAAGAAAGAGTGACGTTACGTCTCTCTAGTTTCCCCGAGAAAGAAGAAAATGACTCAAAGAGTCGAGAAAATATGAGCCGAAAAGAGAAAATGGAGTGCTAAGGAAAGATGAAACCATTCTATTCTAACAAGTCCTACCTTGGTCCAAAAGCCTTCATTACATCCCGCAAAAGCCCTACATGATTTCAAGTTGAATGAGCTTACATTAGTGGTGATTTACATGAGGGGCAAGCTTATGGTACTTAGAGCCGGACTTGTGGTATTCTTTTGAGAGAGATGAGCGAACTTTTCACAATCCTTGTATCGAGTGTTGCATTCTAAAGTGAGATATGCTAATGGAGAGTATAGGAGGAGGAGTTTGAAATCCACAATGACCTACATGAAAGAGAGAGTTTCTTTGATAAATAGAGTCAACTCTTGATACTCTAGTGTCACATTAGAACTATTGTACTCAAAAAGTCAAACCATTGCATTGTTGATAATTCATATGTGTTGTAGATAATTGTTGGTCCCAATTGATGTGTGATTGATTCACCTTAAGCCAGCTGAAATATCTCTTTTTCTAAGTAGAGGTGGGAATTGCCTTATTTGCTTAAGGACAAGCAAAAGTTTAAGTTTGGGGGAGTTGATAAGTAGGGATTTTGACCGATTATTTACTCTTTTGTAACTGCGATTTAGCACAAAAATGCTTAAAGGCATTCCCGGAAACTAACAAAATGTGCTTACTTGCAGGTATATTGGGATATTTTCCAAACAAGTCAAAATCAACTCATAAAGGAGTAAAAAGTGAACAAGAACCAAAACAGGGCAAAAAGGCCAGCAGTGCGGCCGTAGAGAGGAGATTCAAAGAATGGTATTTGGGCATGCTGAAAGAGTGCAGACCGCACCAAAATTGTGCAGCCGCAGAATATCAAGTGCGGTCGCACTCACTATTATGCGGTCCGCAGGAATGAAGGATCAGAGAGTTGGATTCAAGTTCAAAATCAAGGAGTGCGGACCGTATCATTTTTATGCGGTTGCACAATCAGAAGCGCGGTCGCACTCGTTTTTATGCGGACCGTAGAAGACCCGAAGTTCCAAACCCAAAATTCCAAGAATGCGGACCGCATAATAATTGTGCGGCCACAGAAGCTCAATATGCGGATACCAAAATTATGCGGCCGCACAACCTCCGCAGGAGAAATTTTGTCAGATATTTTCAGCTTAATATAAATAGAAATTTTTGTCATTTTTAGGTGGAAGGACGTTAGAGAAGAGCACGTGAGCCATTTTCTTTGCTATTTTGAGGATTTTTGTACTAGATTAACATCTATACATTAGATTTTCTTTCCCTAATTAATTAATATGCATTTTATCTTAATTTCTTCTTTGATTTCTGTACTTTTCATGAGTAGCTAAATCTTTAGTTAGGGTTGTGACCCAACCCTAGTATGGGTATTTGATGGATGTTTAATTTAGGGCTTATTTTTTATTGGGTTAGTGATATTTAGCCTTGTTCATGATTGAACCCTAGAATCAATGGTTGCAAACATTGATTCATGCCTATTTGACTTAGCCTCTACTTGAGAAAGAGAGACAAAGTCTAGGAAAACTTGGCTAACAAAAAATTGGGGTGAACTCAAGAAATTGATAGCCCAAATTATAGGGTTAAACCTAGAGATAGTAATACCTGAGTTGAGCTAATATCACTTGTATTGTGCAAATACACAATTGGACTTGAGAAAGCCAAATTGGGCAAAATCACTCAAACTAGCGAGAGGTATAGAGTGAGTACCCGGATATGATTGTTACATCATGACCCCAACTAATTAAATTTGCCCTGGAGTTTACAACCTATTAGATAACCACCTATGTAGAAGTCACGACCCTAGTCCCTTTTAATCATTTCAAAAAATTCAAAACCAAAAATATTGTCCTTAGTTTTATACTTGCAAACAATAAAGTAAAGTAGAAGCAGAACACTAATCAAGTTTGTAGAAGTGTAATTGGAGCCAAAATTTGATATTAACTTAGATATACACCTAATCCCATATTCTAACTCTTTGTGGATTCGATCCCGACCTTCGTTGGGTTTATTATTTCATCGACTGCCTCACTACTTAATTGTTGTGTGGGTTTGGCCGAGATCCGCGACCACCGCCCCACCACTTAACCTCTGTTTTAGCCAATCTTCGACCCAAGATGCATGTTTTCTTTTGATACGACGCTAGCATTAATTGTTTTCAACGTCGATAAAAAAGAAATGTGTTTTTTAGGGTCGGACAACCATCACTCGGCGTCCCCGGCATCTCTTTGTTGCTCAATTTGGCATCGACTTTCCCTCTTTTTATTTTCTTTCTCTCCTTTTCTATTTTGTTTTTGCGATTTAGGTTTAGGTTTCGTTTGATTTATTTGCTCGTTTTTGTCATTGCTGATTCATTTGGCTGCATTAGTGTATTTTAAAATAGTCGTATTGTCTAAATCGTCGTCATTTAACTTAATCAATTCTATTAGTTTTGCCCCACTGTTAACATGTATTGTGCTTCGATTTGAAATTTGTTTTAGGTTCAAGTTTACAACTTTTTTAGTTTCTAATTGTCGTGTTTAATTCGTTGCACTAGCTAACTAAAGTTTAGTATCTTGGCAGAATCACTTGTTAATTAGTTGATCGTTTTTTTAAGCTATTTGTTCTAGTTAGTTGTCTGTTAAGTTGATGAAATCTAGTAGTTCTAGTTCTATTTTTCAGTTTGTTTGTGGTTCAAATGCAATTATCTATTTGGTGGTTTGTTTAAAATCAGTTGGGGATGCTATTGATATAGGTAAAGTTGAGGAGTAGGATGTAGAATGTGGTTCAAATGCAATTATCTATTTGGTGGTTTGTTTAAAATCAGTTGGGGATGCTATTGATATAGGTAAAGTTGAGGAGTAGGATGTAGAATGTGGTTCAAATGCAATTATCTATTTGGTGGTTTGTTTAAAATCAGTTGGGGATGCTATTGATATAGGTAAAGTTGAGGAGTAGGATGTAGAATGTGGTTCAAATGCAATTATCTATTTGGTGGTTTGTTTAAAATCAGTTGGGGATGCTATTGATATAGGTAAAGTTGAGGAGTAGGATGTAGAATGTGGTTCAAATGCAATTATCTATTTGGTGGTTTGTTTAAAATCAGTTGGGGATGCTATTGATATAGGTAAAGTTGAGGAGTAGGATGTAGAATGTGGTTCAAATGCAATTATCTATTTGGTGGTTTGTTTAAAATCAGTTGGGGATGCTATTGATATAGGTAAAGTTGAGGAGTAGGATGTAGAATGTGGTTCAAATGCAATTATCTATTTGGTGGTTTGTTTAAAATCAGTTGGGGATGCTATTGATATAGGTAAAGTTGAGGAGTAGGATGTAGAATGTGGTTCAAATGCAATTATCTATTTGGTGGTTTGTTTAAAATCAGTTGGGGATGCTATTGATATAGGTAAAGTTGAGGAGTAGGATGTAGAATGTGGTTCAAATGCAATTATCTATTTGGTGGTTTGTTTAAAATCAGTTGGGGATGCTATTGATATAGGTAAAGTTGAGGAGTAGGAAGTAGAATGATGAGATTAGAGTATAGGGTGGTTTGATTTTACTATCTCAAGCATGCTAGAAATGCAACTACTTTACTTTGTGTCTAAATTTGGTAAAAAAGGACTGTCCTTTCTCCTATTTGGACAGTCCTTTGGGCAGGTTTTGGTGAACAAATATCAGTCCTTTTGGACAAATTTTTGTTCACGTCCAAAAAAGTATTTTTCACTTCCTACTTAAGGGTTGCTCTTTCTTCAATTCAGACGCACTAAGAACACATCTTTACACACTCTAAAAACACAACAAAAAGAACACCATTTGAGAGCAAAAGATCAGCTGAATATATCTAAAAGTATACTGAAAATTCCGAGCTTTGTGAGTGTTTCTTAGAGTGCAAAACTTGTGAGAAATAGAAGAATTTTTGTTAATTTCTGGAGCAACTAGCTACTAGTTTCGAGTGTCGTACAGTTGGTATTTTCTGGGTTGTTTCTCGAGTCACAAGTTGGTGATTTGTTGTTGTCTTTTGCTATTGTCTTGCTGTCATTGTTGCTGAAATTTCCGTTTCATTCATCACTGATCTTCGCTTTTCTCTTATCCAGGTATTCCATAATATGCTACTGTAATTTTTGGATTAAGAGTGAACGGAAATGAAGCTATTTGAGTTCTCTCGAGTTTATTATAAGCTTGAAAGTATTCTGTTTCTTGTATAGTTTTTGGTATGGAAGCATGCTTAATAAATTTTTGTAGTTGTAACTTATCATTCAAATTTTTAGCTGATACCATGTCTTAATTTATTTATTTTCGGTCTTAAGTACTCTATTATTTGGAGTCACTGGTACTTTGTGTTTGTGAGAAATTATTTTGTACGTTAATCTAAGGAGGGTATAAAGAAAAGAATATCCATTAGGGACTATTATCCAAGTGTGTGACGAAATAAGAACGTGCATCCGAAAAAGTCATTACCAATCCCGAAATCATAAATTTTTATTTTAATCCTAAATCGTTTTGAAATATTTTCTTCTTCACATGTTGAACTCCTTGATGTAAATTCTGGATCCGTCGTTGTGGCATTGACTGACTAGAACTTGGAGCTTAATCCCTTACTTTGTAAATAACTGATAAATATAGTTATATTAATTCAATATAAATCTCTCTAATAGTGATAATTAAATTTATAGTTTGACACATAATTAAAAATTCCTTTTTTAACTG
The DNA here is from genome assembly GCA_000715115.1 of Nicotiana otophora. NCBI lineage: Eukaryota > Viridiplantae > Streptophyta > Magnoliopsida > Solanales > Solanaceae > Nicotiana > Nicotiana otophora. Next base: position 62,002 of record AWOL01S0034155.1, on the reverse strand, counting down.
TTGGAGTCGGCTTTAGAGCAAATGCTGGATCCTCTAGCTGTCTGTACTTTAGGCAACGATGAAAGATCTGTTTTCACCTGGGCCGGTCCGTTTGAATTCCATCTCCTACTAAGGACAAAAGTTTCCAGACGACATATTAGAATGTTGGTTCTCTATTGTTTCTACTTAACTAGGTAGGTCCAAAAGCATTTTTGCATACGAACTTTGTCACTTGTCATTAGTCATAGAACAAACTAATTAGATCTAAAACTCATAGTCTTTCTGTCAAATTAGGTATTTTACCTACATATTTTTTAGAATTGATCTAGTATTATTTGCTAGCACTCATGTTCCAAAGGACTAAATGGTGCACTTGATTAAATGTTGAGTTGCTTACCTAGAGGACTAGGGATTAAATACCACTTAATATTTTCTTTTTTCTCCTTTTTTTAGTAGTGCACCCATGTTATAAAAATTGTAAACTTTTGCTTCGAGGTTGCATTTCTTCAATTTTCCATTTATAAATGCCTAAAACTCATATTATCTGGTAGGGATATAAACCTATTATGTTATGTTAGTACACTCGAGATGTTCATGTTTTGCTTAAAACACGAATGGCAAAGTAGTGGTTGCATATTTGGTTGCTTTTTTGATGGTTATAGATGCGAATTAATGTTTATCCATCAAAGCCAAACTAGTTCTCAAGAAGCGAATATATAAGAAAAGGAGACAAAAGAAAAAAAAAGATAGCCTAATTACCTAGGTCGATTCCCCCATCAAAATTATTTGTGTTAAAAATGAACACCTTAAGCTTTTATATGAGATAATCACAAATACTGAACTTTTAATGTGGTTGGCGAAAGAGAATTAGATCTACACGTAAAGGGCATAATAAAATATAATTAAGTAAATTAATGTATGCTCTTTTAAATGACAATAAGGATAGTGAAAAAAAAAAAGAAGATGAATGACAACAAGGATTGAAATGTGATGTAGTATATGGTTGTTGTATTACTACTATGTACTTACAATTCTAACTTATTTATATACATTAATGTGATGTAGTATATGGTGGTTGTATTTAGATGTTTGGATCATGATCAGATGCCATAAGGTAGATGACAACATAATCTACAGACTTGCGGCCTGCATTTTAAGGTTAATTTTAAGGTTAATAAGGATCTAATTTATACATATTAACTATATAAAGAATTTTTACATATACAGTTGGCATCCGTTGAGTTGGGGGCAAGTAATTGTTGAATGTTTATTCTGGTGTTACAGCCTCTTTAAACTCTGTCAGTTAAGATAATTCTTTATTTTAATTGTAAATTGAACCGAAAATGGTCGACTGTTGGACTTGCAGCATATTTCCGTGAAGTTTTGTCAAAGGAAATCGACCCTATGAATAGCTCCTTGCCTTAGTCATAGTTAGATTAGGCCTACTTCTTTCAAAACAAAAGGGGAATAAATAGCCAAAGCCTCTTCTATGAAGTCAAGCAACCGAACCTCTCGGGTGACCTTCCCCTCCTTTCCGCCTTCGTACGACTAGTTTGATTTTCTTTATTCCTTCCTTGTCGTGAATTGCTCCTTCTCACCTTACAGAAAGGAATGTCCCTGCCCTATCCCAGACAGGAGAAGGTCGAACTGGTCGTAATAGATTGACTTTCATGCTAGTTCTTGCTCGAGCATGAAAGTTCCATTTCAGGGAAGGACGACATACTATGATACTTTCTGTTTTGTCGAGCCCTGCTTTGGTCTCTGGTTTGATGGTTGTACGTGCTAAAAAATTGGTACATTCCGTTTTGTTTCTTATTTCAGTCTTTCGCAACACTTCAGGTTTACTTCTTTTGTTAGGTCTAGACTTCTTCGCTATTATCTTTTCAGTAGTTTATATAGGAGCTATAAGCCGTTTCATTCCTATTCGCTGTTATAATGTTCCATATTCAAATAGGCTATGAGAGGCTCAACATCGGGTCCAATGTAAAGAAAGCCTTGCGAATGATGGTGGATCCATACGGGTAGACGATGCAAGTTCTTCCCTTCTGAATTAGATAGATTCATATCTGAAAGAGGTTGACAATAAGTTCTTTCAAAATTGACTATTTGCTCCTCTGTTAGAGGTGTTCTAGAAATGTCTGTGATAGAGTAAATAGCTCTACGAACGAATGGATCGGATTGACTTGAAAAATGAAAAGATTTGTACAAGTTATACGTTTCGTCACCACTTTGTGGAAAAATTACATTGTATAGTCGTTTCCAAAAATATTAACCAAAACAATATTTTTTATATATATTAATGAATAATATACGTATTTTATGTACATAATTAATATATATTTTTGAAAAACTACCAGCTATGTCCATTTATAAGTAGTTTATTATAAAAATTGGTTAATTCATTAAATATTATTATTATTTGTCAAATGTTACCAATATTAGCCAATTAACTATTTATAGCCAAAAAAGATTAAATTTTTGCCTTTTTTAGTGGGTGTTATTAGAATAGATTGGGTACATCTTAAGGAGTTTGAAACTCAATTTTGGGATGATTTCACGGAGTTTTGAGGTGGTTTGAATTGAAAATTAGAAGTAGAAGATGAAACATGAAAACAATGATGCTCGTATCATACTGGGTATCATTGTGTATCACATATATATCATAGTTGTATCAAATATATATCAAATTTATATATCCATGTATACCTGTGTGTGTCATACATGTGTGATACACGTGTCGCAAAAGAATTTTTTGAACTCGATTTTAATTACGAATTCTGATACCCAATCAGTCCAAATCACCTCCAATCTTCCTCAAAATTTATATATTGACTCATCTTTATGTTTTCAATGAATTTCAACCATACCCATTTAAAAAGGTTCTTTTTTGCTTAGATTTTTCGAATCTTGTATATGTATTTTTCTTGTATTTCATTACCTTCTTTGCTACCTCATCCATGAAATTTTCTTTCGATCTTACATATAATATTGCTGATGACGCTTACAAATATGGAATGAGATCTTTGCGTGTGATTCTTGGATAGAAAGAACCTTATTTATTTGGATTTTTAATTTTTATATGTGCTTGGCTAGTTTTGGTAAGTCTATGATTAGTGGATAGAGGTTGGTAAGTTGGACCTTATTTGGGACATTTGCGTAACATTCCCTATATTTTTTTATGTATTTAGCTAGCAGATATAATCCTTTTGGCTGATCGACCAAATATGTAACTTGCTCTTTTGTCAAAGAAAATTTTACCTCCTATATCAAAAGTATACACCCTATTTATTATAAACCAAAATTATTTTAAAATATTATTTTCTATAGCTACCTTTTATATTTTATAACAAAATAGGTATTTATGGTATATACTACCATTGAGCCATGAAATACGCTATTTATATTTTTCCTCTCTCTTTTTTTTAATTAACACTCGATTTTCTCTCAGAATTGTTTTTCTCTCTCTCTCTCTTCGAGCAAAATAGGCTGAATCATAGATACACGAAAGATAAGCAAATCATAAAAGAAAGCCTAAAATCTCAATATTAGAAACATGAAAGTAAAGCTATAATAAAAAAAAAAGAAGCGGAGATACCTTGACCGACGGAGAGATTGAAGAGAAAAAGGGATTCTTAGCGCGGTAAGTAAGAGAGAAAAGAGGAAGAAGCGGTCGAATTGGAAAGCGTTGTAAATTGTAGTGGAAGAGGTAGTGAAGCGATACAAGGAGTCTTGGCCGAAAAACGCCATCTCCGACGAACTTTCTTCTCTTTTTTGTTATTTAGTCACTTACAATGATATAAATACATTATATTCTGTACAAATTCACTCAAACACTTTATATTTTTGTATAAATATATTGTTTTTGCATGCATTTATGTATTTCGAAGGTCTGTATTTTTTTAATACAGCTGAATGCACATGTATTCATGCATACTGTACATACAATATACATGAATATAGGATATAAATATTGAAATACACTGAATACAAACATTAAAATAGAACAGAATATAAACAATGAATACATTTAATTTTAAAATACAATGAAATATAGTAAAATATACTAAATACAAATAAAAATACAGTGAATACAATCAATAAAATATACTGAATACAGCAGTAATAACATGTATTAGGAATAACTAAAATATTGTTAATACAAATATATTTGAATACACTGAATATATAATAGCGAATACAGTAAATACAAACATTGAATCTAATGAATGCAACAGTAAAAATACATATTGAAACACACTAAATACAAAAGTTAAATACAACAGTTATAAAACTGAAAAATTATTCTAATTAATTGAGTTGATAATGAGGCATGTTAGAATTGATTTTGTTGAGTTATATTAGGAGTGTATCATGCTAGTTGATATTATTTTCGCTATTAGACAGCTGGACAGACCTACTTTTAAGGTGATTGGTGTTATTGTATTCATGAATACATAACGCGAATACATGTGAATACATGCACGTACAGCTGGACGTCCCTGATTTTTAGGCGCTTTTTGTTGTTGTATTCATGAATACAACAACGCGAATACACTACCGTAACAACTGAATAGTAGCTATAGGAAGTAATTATGTATGTGGTAGTTATAGGAAGTTAATAGCCACTAAGCAATAATGGTTTCTGAAAATTCCTCTTTGTCAAAGGGAAATTTACCAAGCCATACTATAATAGAAACCTATTTACCACCTTTATTTAGGTTCCTTATTAATTACTTTGTATATCCATATTTACTAGTTATATACAAAGCCATAAAAAAAGGAATTCAAGCTCCCTTAAATCTAGCCTATCAGTTACACGACACACACACACCATTTTCAATAACCCCCTACATTTAAGATTATGTTCGTTTTCCAAAGGATTACAAAAATATTTTCTCTTTTTTTTAATAATCACTCAAAATCTCGCTTAATTTTTTATACTCACTGTTATTCTCCTCCCCCCCCCCCCCCCCCCCCC
>AWOL01S0034155.1:20843-56351 GCA_000715115.1 Nicotiana otophora | reverse complement strand
AAATATTTCTCTAGAATCAAGTTGTGCGTAAATTTTGAATCTTGTTTTCTTTCTTTCTAAAATCTTTATTGTATGTGACTTGTATATGATACATCAATACCTAAAACAATACTTGATACTATACTAATATAATTATAATACAATTATATTAGATATTTAGTGTAGGGTTGTGATTGAAACTTGAAGAAGATGAAGATCATAATTGTATCATAATTTTTCATAAATTTATCACGATTGTATTATAATTGTATATGTATCATAATCGGTGCAGTAATTTTATTACAAATGTATGATAATTGTATATTCATTATATATTATTACGAGCAATTGTGAATTCGTGACCAATTTCATAATTTGTAAATATTTCTCTAGAATCAAGTTGTGCGTAAATTTTGAATCTTGTTTTCTTTCTTTCTAAAATCTTTATTGTATGTGACTTGTATATGATACATCAATACCTAAAACAATACTTGATACTATACTAATATAATTATAATACAATTATATTAGATATTTAGTGTAGGGTTGTGATTGAAACTTGAAGAAGATGAAGATCATAATTGTATCATAATTTTTCATAAATTTATCACGATTGTATTATAATTGTATATGTATCATAATCGGTGCAGTAATTTTATTACAAATGTATGATAATTGTATATTCATTATATATTATTACGAGCAATTGTGAATTCGTGACCAATTTCATAATTTGTAAATATTTCTCTAGAATCAAGTTGTGCGTAAATTTTGAATCTTGTTTTCTTTCTTTCTAAAATCTTTATTGTATGTGACTTGTATATGATACATCAATACCTAAAACAATACTTGATACTATACTAATATAATTATAATACAATTATATTAGATATTTAGTGTAGGGTTGTGATTGAAACTTGAAGAAGATGAAGATCATAATTGTATCATAATTTTTCATAAATTTATCACGATTGTATTATAATTGTATATGTATCATAATCGGTGCAGTAATTTTATTACAAATGTATGATAATTGTATATTCATTATATATTATTACGAGCAATTGTGAATTCGTGACCAATTTCATAATTTGTAAATATTTCTCTAGAATCAAGTTGTGCGTAAATTTTGAATCTTGTTTTCTTTCTTTCTAAAATCTTTATTGTATGTGACTTGTATATGATACATCAATACCTAAAACAATACTTGATACTATACTAATATAATTATAATACAATTATATTAGATATTTAGTGTAGGGTTGTGATTGAAACTTGAAGAAGATGAAGATCATAATTGTATCATAATTTTTCATAAATTTATCACGATTGTATTATAATTGTATATGTATCATAATCGGTGCAGTAATTTTATTACAAATGTATGATAATTGTATATTCATTATATATTATTACGAGCAATTGTGAATTCGTGACCAATTTCATAATTTGTAAATATTTCTCTAGAATCAAGTTGTGCGTAAATTTTGAATCTTGTTTTCTTTCTTTCTAAAATCTTTATTGTATGTGACTTGTATATGATACATCAATACCTAAAACAATACTTGATACTATACTAATATAATTATAATACAATTATATTAGATATTTAGTGTAGGGTTGTGATTGAAACTTGAAGAAGATGAAGATCATAATTGTATCATAATTTTTCATAAATTTATCACGATTGTATTATAATTGTATATGTATCATAATCGGTGCAGTAATTTTATTACAAATGTATGATAATTGTATATTCATTATATATTATTACGAGCAATTGTGAATTCGTGACCAATTTCATAATTTGTATCATGAATATATGATAATTGTATATTAATTTATTAGTATTGTATCGGTAATTATTTTGGGTATTAATGTACCATATACAAGTTAGATACAATTATGATACAAGTATGATAAAATTCAAATATAATTATGATACAGTTATATACAATTATCATACAATTCCTGAAATTTCTTCATTTTCAGTGTTGTCTAGTCTCCCAGGAAAAGAATTATGCAATTGATAATTTTTAATAATATAAAGTTGTCGGCAACGGTGGGAAGAGAGAAGATGGAGATTATGAGCGTAGATTAAGGAATTTTGATGTAAAATAATAAAGGAGAGAGAATAAGAGAGGAAAAAAAGGAAAGGATGTAATTGAATCCCTTAATTGAAGGCACTAATAATGGGGTGTGAGATTTTTAAGGAGTAATATATACAATTTGTAAGAAAAATCTAGATACTTATTAAAAATTGTAAAACATAGAGAACATAGGTAAATAAATTTCTAATATAGTATAGCTAAGTAAAAAAGAATTTTTACCTCTTATAGCAAAGGTTAACACCTTATTTATTTTAAATAAATACCATTTTAAAAAATTATATTCTATAGCTAACTTTTAATGTTTATAGCAAAATATCTATTTATGGTTACCTCCTACCCTTAAGCCATTATATACGCTATTTATTATTTTTCTCTCTTCTTTTTCAGATTTTTCTCTCACATAATTACCGTATTTGATGTAAACTTCTCTCTCCACATTCTCTCTCTCTAATTTCATACACGCCATTCTCTTCCCCCATTCCCAGGAATCACGATTTTGCAACTGAAAATCTCTCTCACCCACATCGCCTAGCTCTTCTCCATTCTCAGTCACCACGCTAATTTCATACACGCCATCTGCATTGTCTCTCTCAACTTTCGTTATTTTTTGCTACAAATAGTTGTGGTAAGTATTTTACTTGTTAGAATTTCGCTTGTTTTTCGTTTATTCTATTTATCTCAACTAATTTTTTATAAACAATAACCATTGTTATTGTATTCAACAGAAAACTTGAGATTTTCTCTCCAATGACTGATTCAACATCCCAGAAGAGGGTTACCAAAGGTATACCCACTAAAGTACTCAATTTCGATGGGCCCTCTTTCTCTTTGCAAATCACTCAAGCGGAATTGGAATTTGCAGGTTAAGCAGCAAATACAGCTGCAGAGAAGAGAACAAAAATACGCAATGACACATTGAAAGAAGCCCAAGTTGAGAAATCTTCGAAAGAATCAACACTTTCTGTTGCGGAAAAGAGAAAAACAACCTATGGATGATGCTTCAGGTGTCAAGGGAAAGGAGGTCGATGCAAAAATTGCTCGGATACACAGGACGAAAAGGTAATTGTTGATAAATCAATATGTATTTGAGTCCTCATACATTGAGTATTATCTTCTCCAATGGGTTTCTATTATTGTATTTATATGTGTGCAATAGTGGATACATAGCTTCCTCTTCTTATTTGTTGATTTGATTTATATGTATGTTGATTATTCATAAATATTCAAAATTGTCTTCGCTATATTTATACTTATTACACTGACTTTTGCATATCGTATTTAGATGTATTCATAAGTATTCAAAAATTCCATCACTGATTTGTACTTATTACAATAACTTTTGCATGTGTGTATGTAGATGAATTTATATGTATACAAAATTTGGCTTCACTGATCTGTGCTTATTTATTCTAGTGTCTTTTGTATATTGTATTTAGATGTGTTTAGATGTATTCAAAAGTTCATTCACTGTATTTGTACTTATTACAGTGACCTTTGCATATTGTATGTAGATGTATTCATAAGTATTTCAAAGGTGCCTTCACTATTTTGTACTCATTATAATGACTTTCGATTGTTGTATGTGGATGTATTTATATGTATACAACTATTTCCATCACTGATTTCTTACTCTAGTGTATTTTGCATATTGTATTTAGTTGTATTTATATGTATTCAAAACAATTAATGAGTTATGTATTGTTGTTGACATATGAAATCTTTTTGTAATTCTTGTTGTATGCAGGAAATTAAACTATTTGTGAAACACCCGTCTATTTCATCACCGCATATCAGTTCATATACTAACACAGACATAGTCTCCGACCTCAAAGAAAAACTTACTCCATAGCAATACAAAAAATTGGGTACTACTTGTTTTAGAAGTTTTCTTGATATGAAGCGTTGTGAGGTCCAGCATCAATTGTTCAGGTGCTTCATGGTTCTGCAGTTAGAGGGAAGTCATGGCGATGTATTTTCAATATACGTCAATGGTACAACATTATCCTTCTCAATCAGGGAGTTTGCGCTTGTCACTGGTCTCAATTGTATTGGTGACCCTGAAGATTTTCATTTCAACACAAAGGTGCCTAACCGGATTGTTGAGACATACTTTGACGGTGCAAAGAATATCAAGAAGAAAGATTTGTTGACATGCTTTGATGACAAGAATTGGGGTCATGACAATGATGGGGATGCCATCAAGATAGCTGTGTTGTATTTCATACACACTTTCATATTTTCATCCGAGAAGAACAGCACAACCATCCCAAGACTACATTTTGACTTGGTCGAGAGTGAGAGATATTCTGATTATCCATGGGGTATTGATGCATTCCAATACCTTATTAAATCTATTAGCAAGAAGATGGATTCTCAGAAGTACTATAGGATAGTTGGAATGCCTCTTGCCATGCAAATATGATTTTACGAGTGTTGTTCAAAGATTGACCCCAAAATTGCACTGCGAGTTGATAACCGAATACCCAAAATACTCAATTAGAGATCCACTGGCAACCAGCCAACTTATACTTATCTGATGAACGGCATGTTCAGTGACCAGTGAAATATGATAATTTACTATTTGTTAAGTGGCTGATATTTTTTTTTTAAGAATATATTTCTGTTAGTGAAATCATTTGTTACAATTTTCATTGAAATATAGTTCAATGCATCAGACATCAATGGCCCTTTTTCAAAATTAGGTCAAATAATGTGTTTGTGAAAATATTTCTAGCTGGAATCCCCTATTTCACGCCGATTTTTGCTGCTATATTCATGAATACATTAGCTTAAATATATCGAATACACTCTAAAAAAATTGAATACATAGCTATAAGAAGTAATATAGTAAATGGTAGCTACAACTAGCTAATAACCACTAAACAATAGTGGTTTGTGAAAATTTCTCAACTAAAAATCCCTTCGTCAAACTCATATCTAAATGACTGACCCAAGCCTATTCTCGGCCCAGCCCACCTTTTTACGAAGATCGGCTTGAAGAATTTGGACTTAAGACTCATGATATTTCTTTTTTTGTTTTTTTTTAAATCATGATCTGATTAAGGGAAACTTACATTTTTAGCTGCACAGCCAAAACTATTTACAGCCCCTAGCTAATATACATACATTATACACGAATGTTACATAATATATACATTTAATGGCTATTTGTTTTTGCCGTGCGACTTTTTAAGTTAATTTAACCTGAATTTAATTAACCTACCCTTTGATTTAGCCCAATTTTACGAATATTTATACAAATAACAAGCAAAATTCATTATTTACTTTTTTTGGCCAATACACATAGAGTATACATCGATTATGACTATACACATATTATACATAAATTGTACATATATTGTACATCCGCGGGTCATTTTTAGTTTAAGCGGTCAGGTGTACGATTATTTAATTTAATTCTTTATTTTTAATATTAAAACCTGCATCTTACAATAGGTAATCTTTACAAAAGTTTAGCTTCTATATACTAAAACTATAAGAAAAGCCTACACTATTCGATTATTTTTTAAATTACAGATAATTACTCATATTAGTGGAATTAATAATTTAAAATATAGGCAACTTTTTGCAGCATGTTAAATTACAATGAGAGTGTAAATTCTATCTTAAAGTATCAGTAGATATAAGTTAGTAGCTTGATCCCATTCGCAATAGATCGAATCTCCTAATTCGTTGATTTTGTAACCATATTCAACATCCATTCATTTTACCTTGTCGACAAATTAAATGTGCCATTTACATTCCTTTAGGAGTTCTTTGACTGACTGATAAATCATTTAGGATCATTACATATCATATGTGCAATCATGATTGTCTTCTCATTTTCAATTATCCCTTTCCGCCTTTGACGACATTCTTTTTTCATCATCTTTACTTTCTTATACCTCGAATCTTGAATATCTATGTTTCTTTTTTCACTAAAGTTCCCTCAACGCTTCTTGTTCTTGTACCTTTACTATACAACATAAAGAGTAAAGTTTTTCTACGATATGTTCTTTTTTCCTGGACCACACCGACCTAAAAATCTTTTTATCTTTCATCTAATGTAAATATGGAACATATTCAGAATGTGAACACATCTCTACGGATTTTGACCATTTTTAGTGTAACTAGATTCTAGTCATGAGTTTAGGGAGATACATTAATGTGTTTTGCATGGATTAAAAAAGGACTAGAGGAGATGGTCCGAATTTTCTTTGAACCTTTCGGCTTTCGGTTATCCATAGATAATATTTAATTCATTTTATTCTTGAATCTTATCTTTGAAGGATTTGCAATTTTGCATGCGCATGTACGTAATTCGTCATTTCCAAGATTTTGTTAACCTTTAGAGATCAGCAATTCCAGATCGATATTTTTCATTCAATAGTATGTTAGAAAATAAACACAAAAAGTTATTGAATCTCGTTTTCCACCGTCGGGATCGAATCGATCAATTTCCCTTTTAATCAATCAAGTCATAATGAGATTGAGGGGAGCCTACGGTAAAGTTATCTCTTTGTAACTTATAGATCACGCGTTCGGGCCGTAGAATTAGTCACTAACCTTTGTGTTAGGGTAGGTTGCTTACGTCATAACCCTTGGAATACAGCTCTTCCCCGTGCATGAACGCGAGATACTTTGCGCATCAGATTGCCCACAAGTCATAATGAGATTAAAAATTATTACTTCATGAGTAACTTATAGAACGTGGATTAGATTTCTGTTTTCTTCTCACCAGTAGACAGTAATATATTATATGTCCAAGATTGTTAATTTTATATGCTTTAGTGATCAAATATAATGTGCTTATTTTAATTTTTCATTTCTGCTGAACAATTTCTCCGAATGAACTACATTAAAGTAAGATCACCCCTCAATTAAGGCCTGCCTAATTTAATTGTATCTCAGCAATTAATTATATGATAAGTCGAGCAATTCAGTATGAAAGAGCTATTCGAGTTATATGCTTAATTTGGTTGACGAATTTGATAGAATTTTCTCGATCACTATAATTATTGTCACGTCTCTGCTCATAACATAGAGGTCAAATCGAAATTATTATTCATAAGAAGTTCCATTTGTTGAAGGACTAAGAGTACTATATATTTATTATTCATTGTTAATGCACAATGATAAATAAAAAGAAATGGAACTAGTTCACTCCATGCGTATGCATATGTGGTTCTATATATGTAATGTCAATAGACGATACCAAAAGAACCTTATTGTGGGAATCAAAATTCACCTAGTCGTGATGGCACCTAACCCAATCCGTCAGGCAAGCCAATTAATAACTATTCAATTCAATTAATATTTAACCGGCTTTAATACACTCCCGAAGGACTGGTAGTACAAATCATGAGCTTCTAAGATTAGAATTTACAAAGTTATGAAATAAATACATCATCTATTCGAAATGTACATAATCAAATTTTTATAAATCTAAAGCTACCATGAACAAGAGGCAGCTACGACCGGAACAAAGATACATCTTTAAATTCAGCTCCCGTCGATCACAGCAACATCAACATCCAATATCTGCACGCAAGGTGCAGAAGTGTAGTATGAGTACAACCGACCCCATGTACTCAATAAGTAACAAACCTAACCTTAGGTAGAAAGTAGTGACAAGCTGGAACAAAGGTCAGGGTCCAACACCAATAGCCAACAATAGATCATAACAATATAATACAAGTAATAAAAGAAGTAGCTCAGAGATAAAATGCCCAGCTCGTTCACAGTTCCAGAAAAATAGTCCCGCTTTTCAAATATATCAGTAAAAATCCAAATCCTTTACCGAAATCACCAATTTATGAGTAAGTTTGAAAACTGTGATTTTTTTCAAAACTTTCAACAGGTAATTGTTTTATTTTTTAATAACATGAGAAAAAAATATATCTTTATGCCTACATGTCAATTTGTAGGAGAAGTCATAAATGACGCAATATCGTACAACATGAGGAAAAATGCATCTCTATGCCTGTATTTCAAGTGTGCATGCCAATGCGATGCAACTCAGTAATAAAACCATATGCATACTCTCAGAGTATCATTTCACTCAGTCCTCCCAGTCACTCAGTCCTCCCAGTCACTCAGTTCTCACAGTCACTCAATCCTCCCAATCGCTCGGCACTCGCACTCACTAGGTACATGCGCTCACTGGGGGGGTGTACAGACTCCGGAGGGGCTCCTTCAGCCCAAGCGCTATAAACTGCACGGACAACTCACGTGCTATAGTATAAATATCTGGATCCACAAGGACAACTCACATGCTACACGGACAACTCACGTGCCATAGTATAAATAACTGAATTCGCACAGACAACTCACGTGCTATAGTATCAATATCTCAAAATCAGACCCTCGGCCTCACTCAGTCATCAGTCTCTCCAGTCTCTCGGGCTCACAATGTCAAGAAATTAGTGAAAATGATGATATAATGTATAAATAAATAACAACAGAAAATGAGATATGATATGCAATGAATGGACATGACTGAGTATGAAATTGTAATGTACGCAAATAACTCAACAGCACTAATGACCCTAGTAGGTCCAAACAGGATAAGCATATAGTCTAGACATGGTTTCTAACATGAATCACAGCTCCTAACTCTAGTACATAGAGATTTTACGATTACAGATAAGTTCAGGTAACTACACAGAAATAACGAAGTCACGGTTCACACGGCGCACGCCCACACGCCCGTCACCTAGCATATGCGTCACCTCAATACCAAACACATAACATGTATAGTCAGGGTTCATACCCTCAGCTCCAAGATTAGAAGAGTTACTTACCTCGAACAAGCCGAGTCCAATATCGAGCAAGCTAAATAGTGCTCCAGAAATTCCATTCTATGAGTAACATCATCCGAACAGCTTGAATCTAGTCACAATTAACTCGATTCAGTCAACACAAATTATAGGAATTAATTCCATATCAAAATACTAATTTTTCCCACAAAATCTAAAATTTCACTCAAAAGAATTGCCAGTGGGGTCCACATCTCGGAACCCAATAACAGTTACAAAATATAAATGCTCATTCAACCACGAGTCCAACCATACAAATTTTACTCAAATCTGACATCAACTCGACCCTCAAATCTTCAAATTAAACCAAGAGGGTTTTCTAAATATTTTCAACTTAATTCACTAATTAAATGTTAAAAACAATCATGGATTCGGGTAATTTGACCAAATTTGAGTTAAGAACACTTATCCCGTTATTTTTCTTAAACATTTCCCGAAAATCGCCTCTTCACGAGCTCCAATTTGTCAAAAATAGAAAATGGGACAGATCTTAAACATTTTGTCCAAGCCTTTCTTCTTCACGAACGCGGCCACTACCTCGCGATCGTGAATCACAATTTTGTTCCGCCTAGTTTTCCTCCTTTGCGAACGCGGCACCTCCCTCGCGTTTGCGAAGCACAAAGTGCTACTGCCTTACAAGACTTCTACGCAGATGCGAGGAGCCTCTCGCGAATGCGATGCATGACTGACCCACATCTACTACTCGAACGCGTAGAACAAATGCTTTGGGGTCCCAGCTGCCTCTACTTCCTCTACGCGAACGCGATAACCATCCAGCGTTCGCGATGCACCATTGCCCAGACCTTCGCGAATGCGGCTCCCACTTCGCGAACGCGAAGCACAAATCCTCACATGCTACCAACTCTCCTTCGCGAACGCGGAAGTCCCCTCGCGAACGCGAAGAAGGAAACCAGCAACTGAAACACCATATTTTTCTGCAATTCCAACAAGTCCAACTCCAGTTCGTTAACCACCCGGAATCCACCCGAGGCCCCCGAGATCTCAATCAAATATGTCAATAAGTCCTAAAACATCATACGAACTTAGTCGAGCCTTCAGATCATATCAAACAATGCTAAAAACTCGAATCATAACCCAATTCAAGCTTAACGAAACTAAGAAATTTCAACTTCTACATTCGATGCCGAAACCTATCAAATCAAGTCCGATTGACATCAAATTTTACATATAAGTCATAAATGACATAACGGACCTATAAAAATTTTCAGAACTGAATTCCGTCCCCAATATCAAAAATTTATTTCCCAGGTCAAACTTCCAACTTAAACTTCCTATTTTCCCTATTTCAAGCCTAACTCATAAGTCAAAAATCACCATACAAAACTATTGGAATCATCAAAACTCTATTCGGGGGTCGTTTACATATAAGTCAATATCCGATCAACTATTTCAACTGAAGCTTTAAATCATGGAACTAAGTGTTCCAATTCATTCTGAAACCTCTCTGATGAGTCACAAAATTATAATTGAACACAGGATAAACAGTAAATGGGGGAAAGAGACTGTAATACTCAAAACAACCGGCCGGATCATTACATTCTCCCCTATTAGTACAACAACACTCAAAGAAGTAACCCTGCTTTAACACCACCAATCAATTTCATACTCCGCGCGCACTACATCCTTCACAAAAAATAACTCACTCATCCCATGATTTTCATATATTCATAAGTGCAATGTAACCTGTATCCAGAAATTTCCTTACTCGAGTCATCCTTGATCTCAACCTCTGCAGTCATAACTGATCCACAAGTATGTCTCAGACCAAAACTAAATTTAACATATAACAATGAAATTGAATGGTCAATAACAGGCTCCCCCACTTGGCTTAAAGCCATGGATTAAACACTCTATAACTCACAATACTCATACTCTATTACTGCCATAATACTGCAGTCAGTTCAACAAAAATTCTTCACAAGCTTAGGCAACACAAACCATAAAATACCTCAATTCATCTACTAAGCTCGCCTTCATTCTCGTGATAGTCAAGTCACTTTCTCAACCAGATTCAAATTCAAATCTCAACACATACGCCCCGCTGGTAGAAAAGAAACTCTCCACTCAATATTATAAGGGACACACATATGTAGATTACTTCGCATGAGATAATCCACCTGTATAGCCTCACATTGGCATCTCGTTATACCCTTTCGCAGTCATAATTACTATGGAATCACTTAATTTTCCTGGGTATGAACTCACCACAAGACATGAAAAATCTACTTTGTTCCATAATTAAACAACATGAAAAATCTTTCAACACACTCTTAACTCGAGACTATACGTCATATCAAGATAGAAATCAAGCACCCAATGGTCCTTTTTACATACCCACAAGCTCATCCCTTCATATTCGAACCATCTGGACACATTCCGCAGTCACATCATACTTATCATATGGTCATTTCACCGCTCATCGAGACTTAAATTCCACTCATAGGGGCACTACCGGGCGTATGAGTCCTAATGTATAAGTTCACACAACTGAAGCTACCGAGCCTAAGCTTACGGTCTAAACCTGCCCTCAAGTCCTCCAGACTGGCTCATCACCAAAACACATAATACACATCTCGAACCTCGTTCATGGAATCACAAGCCAACGATGCACATCTGATACCGAGCACTCACACGGGCATACGAATGCGTGGAAGGAATTCAAAGAGTTATGTTTCAAGCTGAATCAATTCTGCACGATAAGGAGAGAAAGATGGGCAATTATCCTAAATGCCCTGTAGCCCCTCGAAGATAAATATGGACATCATCATACCGATCCGCAAGACTCTACTAGACACTTGCTCATGACTTGTAGAACTTATGAACCTAGGGCTCTGATACCAACTTGTCACGACCCAAAATCCACCTAGTCGAGATGACACCTAACCTAACCCATCAGGTAAGCCAATTAATAACTATCCAATTCAATTAATATTTAACTGACTCTAATACACTTTCCAAGGACTGGTAGTACAAATCATGAGCTTTTAAGATTAGAATTTACAAAGTTGGTATGAAATAAATATATCATATGTTCGAAATGTACATAAACAGATTTTTATAAATCTAAGGCTACCGTAAACAAGAGGCAGCTACGACCGGAACAAAGGTACATCTTCAAATCCAGCTCCTGTCGATCACAGCAACATCAATATCCAATATCTACACGCTAGGTCTAGAAGTATAGTATGAGTGCAACCGACCCCATGCACTCAATAAGTAACAAACCTAACCATAGGTTGAAAGTAGTGATGAGCTGGAACAAAGGTCAGGGTGCAACACCAATAGCCAACAACAGATCATAACAACATAATAGAAGTAATAAAAGAAGTAGCTCAGAGATAAAATGCTCAGCTCGTTCACGGTTCCACAAAAATAGTCATGCTTTTCAAATATATCAGTGAAAACCCAAATCCTTTACCGAAATCACCAATTTATGAGTAAGTTTGAAAACTGTAATTTTTCCCAAAACATTTAATAGGTAATTGTTTCATTTTTTAATAACATGAGGAAACAATACGTCTATATGCCTACATGTCAATATGTAGGAAAAGTTATGAATGACGCAATATCGTACAACATGAGGAAAAATGCATCTATATGCATGTATGTCAAGTGTGCATGCCAATGCGATACAAATCAGTAATAAAATCATATGCAAACTCTCAGAGTGTCATTTCACTCAGTCCTCACAGTCACTCAATCCTCCCAATCGCTCGGCACTCGGCACTCGGCACTCACACTCAGTAGGTACATGCGCTCACTCGGTGTGTGTACATACTCCTGAGGGGCTCCTTAAGCCCAAGCGCAATAAAC
The DNA here is from genome assembly GCA_000715115.1 of Nicotiana otophora. NCBI lineage: Eukaryota > Viridiplantae > Streptophyta > Magnoliopsida > Solanales > Solanaceae > Nicotiana > Nicotiana otophora. Next base: position 43,609 of record AWOL01S0034155.1, on the reverse strand, counting down.
TGCACGAATAACTCACGTGCTGCATGGACAACTCACGTGCTATAGTATAAATATTTGGATCCGCAAGGACAACTCACGTGTTATAGCATAAATATATGGATCCCCACGGATAACTCACGTGCTATAGTATCAATATCTCAAAATCAGGCCCTCGACCTCACTCAGTCATCAATCTCTCCAGTCTCTCGGGTTCACAATGTCATGAAACTAGCCCGAAATGGTGATATAATATATAAATAAATAACAACAGAGACTGAGATATGATATACAATGAATGGACATGACTGAGTATGAAATTGCAATATAAGCAAATAACTCAACAGTAGTAATGACTCCAGTGGGTCCAAACAAGATAAGCATATAGTCTAGACATGGTTTCTAACATGAATCGCATCTCGATAACTCTAGTACGTAGAGATTTCATGATTACAGATAAGTTCAGGTAACTACACATTACCATAAAATAACAGAGTCACAGTTCACACGGTGCATGCCCACACGCCCGTCACCTAGCATGTGCGTCACCTCAACACCAAACACATAACACGTACAATCAGGGTTCATACCCTCAGCTCCAAGATTAGAAGAGTTACTTACCTCGAACAAGCCGAGTTCAATATCGAGCAAGCTAAATAGTGCTCCAGAAATTCCATTCTGCGCGTAACATCATCCGAACGGGTCGAATCCAGTCACAATTAATTCGATTCAGTCAACCCAAATTATAGGAATTAATTCCATATCAAAATTTTAATTTTTTCCAGAAACTTCAAAATTTCATTCAAAAAAATTGCCTGTGGGGACCACGTCTTGGAACCCGGCAAAAGTTACAAAATATGAACACCCATTCAACCACAAGTCAAATCATATAAATTTTACTCAAATCCGACATCAACTCGACCCTCAAATCTTCAAATTAAACCAAGAGGGTTTTCTAAATTTTTCCAACTTAATTCACCAATTAAATGTTAAAAATAACCATGAATTCGAGTAATTTGACCAAAATTGAGTCAAGAACACTTACCTCATTATTTTTCCTGAAAATCTCCCGAAAATCGCCTCTTCCTGAGCTCCAATTCATCAAAAATGGAAAATGGGACGTCAAATCTTAAACATTCTGCCTAGGCCTTCCTTCTTCGCGAACGCGGCCACTGCCTCGCGTTCGCGAAGCACAATTTTGTTCTGCCCAGTTTTCCTCCTTCGCGAACGCGGAACCTCCCTCGCATTTGCGAAGCATAAAGTGCTACTGCCGCACAAGCCTTCTACGCGGACGCGAGGAGCCTCTCGCGAACGCGTTGCATGACTCACCCACCTCTTCGTGAATGCGACCTCTACTACGCGAACACGTAGAACAAATGCTTTGGGGTCCCAGCTGTCTCTACTTCCTCTACGCGAACGCGATAACCATCCTGCGTTCGCGATGCACCACTGCCCAGACCTTCGCGAACGCGGCTCTCATTTCGCGAACGCGGCTCTCACTTCGCAAACGCGAAGCACAAATCCTCACCTGCCACCAACTCCCCTTCGCGAACGCGGAACTCCCCTCACGAACGCGAAGAAGGAAACCAACAATTGAAACACCAGATTTTCCGCAATTCCAATAAGACCAACTCTAGTGCGTTAATCACCCGGAATCCACCCGAGGCCCTCGGGACCTCAACCAAACATGCCAACAAGTTCTAAAATATCATACGAACTTAGTCGAGCCTTCAAATCACATCAAACAGTGCTAAAAACTCGAATCATACCCCAGTTCAAGTTTAACGAAATTAAGAAATTCTAACTTCTATATTCGATGTCGAAACCTATCAAATCAAGTCCGATTGACCTCAAATTTTGCACACAAGTCATAAATGACATAACGGACCTATAATAATTTTCAGAACTGGATTCCGACCCTGATATCAAAAAGTCAATTCCCCGGTCAAACTTCAAACTTAAACTTCCTATTTTCGCCATTTCAAGCCTAATTTTACTACTGGCTTCCAAATAATTTTTCGGACACACTCATAAGTCCAAAATCACCATACGAAGCTATTAAAATCATCAAAACTCTATTCCTGGGTTGTTTACACATAAGTCAACATTCGGTCTATAATTTCAACTTAAGCTTTAAATTTTGAAACTAAGTGTTCCAATTCATTCTGAAATCTCTCCGACGAGTCACAAAATTATAATTGAACATAGGATAAGCAGTAAATAAGAAATGTGATTGTAATACTCTAAACGACCGAGCGGATCGTTACACTTATTCTTGCAATTACGTAAGTAATGGAAAATTGAAATATCTAAACAGCAAAACTGTTATTTATTAGGTAAAAATAAAAGCTGGCGAAAGTTCACAGGCTTACTCCTTTCTTTTCTTTCTATTTTTTTTAAACCCTTCCACAACTTCACTTTAGTATTATTATTTTTAGCTCGCGCTAGAAATAAAGTATATTTGGTATTTGAAAAAGTATATAAAACTATATAATTTTTGTCTATAACATACAACAACAACAACAACAACAACCCAGTATAATCTCACTAGTGGGGTCTGGGGAGGGTAGTGTGTACGCAGACCTTACCCCTACCCTGAGGTAGAGAGGCTGTTTCCAAATGACCCTCGGCATCCTTCCCTCCAAGAACTCCCCACCTTGCTCTTGGGGTGACTCGAACTCACAACCTCTTGGTTGGAAGTGGAGGGTGTTTACCATCAGAGCAACCCAACATATAGAATATATATATATACAAAAAAATATATATTATTTTGGCTATTATTGTAAAAGCGGTTATACAATAATTATCATTTTTTCAATAAACAACATTAGAAAATAAAAATAGTTCTTTTTCGTTCTTGGTTTTCAAAAATGTATAATGGCAGGGTTATGACGACGAATATGTCATAATAGACACTGCATGCCATCTGATTCGATCTGAATCTATGTTTCGATTATTTTATTTAAAATTTAGAATACTATACTGGTGGAGGGAAAAAATATTATTTTGAGGGCAAGTTGCAAAATGGTGATTAGAAAGAATGCAACTCAATCCCAAAAGTGTAACAATCAGCAAGAAGATATGTTTAATTAATACCCTATCAAATTAGGAGTCAAACTGTAGACGCCTACTAAAGTCAAAGGCATCTCCATTTGTACCAAAAGCTAGCTAATTGAAGATTTTAAGAGGTAGTACTACTTAGAATACTGTAAATTTTAGAGATTAAAGCTAAACTACTTCAAAAGTTGTAATTCATGGATGTAGGAAAATTTGGGAATGTTAGTTTTCGTCGGTTAGGAATTCAAATAGACAAAAATAAATGTTTACCCTTAAAATTAGATAACAATTAAACTTATAATGAGATTCTAAGGATACGCGATTTCACTTAATACCGATAGACAAATATGAAGATTAATAAAAGAAATGAACTATAAAATAAAGCGAACCAGTATTGAAACGGAATTCAACCCTCGAGTTAGGGTGCCCTCGAACTGATTGATACCAAAATAGTTAAAAATAAAGCAAGCTGATGAACAAGAAAATATAAGCTAAAGAGAGAGCATTATATTGGCTTTTTTACGTGAGAATAATGTGTTACAAATGGTTAATACTCCCCTTTATAGAGTAGAGGAGTTATGGTATAATTCTAATTACAGAAGAAAATCTCATGATTAGCTAATTAACCGTTTCTAATTTGATCCGTTTCGAGATTTACGCCATGATCCTCGACCAGTCACCGAGATTTACGCAGTGATCCTCGACCAGTCACAGATATCTCGCCTTTCTGTTATTGTGCTATCTTCGATCTTGCTCGATGTCTGTCTTGTTTGGCTTCGATCGCTACTAGCTTCGATCTTGACAGGTACCTCGGTTCTGAATTCGGTACCTTATCCTCGTGATATGGCCTATTCCCCTTCGATGCAAACTCCAAGTCTCGGTCAAATAGGGCCCGATTATAACCGTATACAGATAGTCCCCTCGTTTTTTGGAGTATAATGATAAGAAATGAATTGAGCCTTCGATTTTCTATCTCGACCTGTCATGATGTCATCCTTGTGACGTAAGCGATGGAAGTGACTGAAACGTCCCATCTGTACAATTACCAAGGTATTAAATGCACGTTAGTCGATGGTCGGCCACCGCCAATATTGAACCGTCGTTGTGAAATTTATAAATAGCCCCTCTCTCCACCATTTTGAACTTTTACTTTCAGATTTTCAATCTCCAAAGCTTTTTATATCTTCTAATTTCTTCATCTGCAAATCTACGATTTTCACTGCTAACCTCTTCTCAAAACACCAATTCTTATCATCTCCATTTAGTTTTAACTTCAAATCCATACAAAAATGGCAAAAACATCAAAAATTATTCCTCAAAAGAAAAACGCTTCTTCATCGCGGCCGACCGGCGACAAGACACCGGCGGAATCACGCCCCGAGGAGTGTGTTCCCTAGGGATGTGTCCTTACTTACGATTTTAAGACCGATAAAGCCTCGTCAGTTTCCGGCCGATGCGAGCCAGTGTCGATGTATATATGCTAGATAACTGAGGGATACCTTAAGCAGGTAAAGAAAGATTGCAACTGGGAGGGCAAAGAGGTGGTGATCTTGACCCCCGAAGAGTACATCACCACCCATGTGGAAGGGTTTCTAAGTGTTTACACTTACCCTTTCATGCAGGGCCCCCTCGACCCCGTCGTCGTTGATTTTTGCCGTTAGTATCAAATAACCCTAGTTCAAATCCATCCGTCCTTTGGGCGAATTGTGATTCTGCTCCGATTCTTTGTGAACAAAGTCGAGGGGATGCCTTTCACCCTCGACCACCTCATCGAGTTATACAGTCTCCGCCTCTATCGAGGTAGGTTAATAAAACTTCAACGTCAGGCTACCAAAGTGCTATTCTCAAGCATAGACGAGAACAAGGACCGAGGCTGGATGGGCCGGTTCGTTCGAGTGAGGACTTCCGACCTAATCCCGGCTGAGAAGATGCCATTTTTCGAAAAATGGAATATGAAGCGTAAGTACAATCCCCCTGTTAGCTCTTATTAATTGTTTTACTCCTTTGCTTCTTCTCATTGCTATCCTTTTCCGTGATGTAGCGGTCACTTGGATTCCCGGTGCAATCCCTAACCTCAAGAGCTGGGTTCGGGACCTGGCCTCGACTTCTACGTATGCCGAGCGTTCATGGCATGACTTATTAAAAGGCTGATGGGAAGCCAAAACTCATGGTAACCCCCCTTTTCCACGTCTTTAATGATTTTATCAAAGCATTGCTTACTTAATTTCCTTTCATACAAGCCTTGGCAAAGATGCTGTTATGAGGCCCCTATCTGGTGAGGGGGAGACTTCGATCCTGGCACCGAAACCGGCGAAGGACAAAAAGAGAAAAAAGTCCTCACCCTCTGAGGATCCAGAACCTAAGAAGAATGTAGCTCGTAATTTGAGGAAAAACATCATCCTCCTAACCGAAGAGTCTGTTCGGCGTCTAAGGGAGAAAGATGAAGAAGTGGAAGAAGACAACTCCGGGCTGGTGGCCCGAGTGGGAATGAGCACCGAGCCCCTGAAGGCCACTGAATCGGTGAAGGCTGCAGAAACTCCGTCTCGAGATGAGGGGGTCTCGGGAAAAGACTTGGGCGAAGTCCCCGAGTCATCCATGATTGAAGATGCCTCCTACCTCATAGAGCCAACGGTGGGTACGGCTGTCGAGGACCCTCGAGATGAGGAGAACGCCCCAAGTGATTCACTTGGGGCAATAGAAATTGGAGGTCCCCGCTGCTCCCCTCGTTTTCTAAGGAGATGATTCAAGAGGCACGGGCCTCGAAGACCCTCTCCATCGAAGGAGCCCACGGAAGGGAGGACCCCTTATGTGACTACTTTACCGGTCTGAGTGACTTGGAGGTCTAGAGGAAGGACTCGGGTGAGGCATCGATCCTTTTCAACGAAGCGTAGCAAGCTTTGAATCGGGTAAGCCTTAACTCCCCTTGTTGGTGTTACACTTGTGTCCATTTTTCTCTTCCTATCTAACTTCTTTTCTTCTTTCTGCGTAGGCCTCGACGCTTCACCAGAAAGCATTTTCTTAGTCTCGAGCTGAGCTGAGTCGGTGTGAGGCCGTCCTCTGAGGGCTCACCGAGGAGAGGAATGCCCTTAAACTTCTCCGAGGGCAAAAAGAAGAGGAGACCAAAGACCTCCGAGCCGAGTTGGCCAAGGCTCACCAAGATCAGACCGACTAGATTGAGCAGGTAATGAAAATCTTAAAAGTTCATGGGCTCGATTCAGGAACGGTGGCTAATATTTTAATATCACAACTGCAGCAGAAGGTCGAGAGGATCGAGCAGCGTCACGAGGAGGTCAATATGATGAAGGCGGAGACCTTGGGGTGGAAAGAAGGCATGGACCGCTTCGCTGCAGAAAAAGAAACTGCTTTATCCAAATTATCATCGGCCGAAAGTCAGCTTCGAGGCATGAGGGAGAAGATCTCGGCTCAAGCAAGGAAAATAGAGGAGCTCGAGGCTCGATTGGCTTACGAACTTGCCAAGGCCAAATCTCAAGATGAAAAGGCAAAGACCGAGGCAGATGCGATTGTGGCCGTCTATCAGGCCGATGCTGAAGCCACTCAAGTCCAGCGAGAGAGGAAGCCGAGACCGCTCAAACTCGAGCATATTGGATTGTCGAACTCACCAAATGTCAATCTCAGAGGGAAACCCTCGAGGATATCCACGCTCGAGGTTTTGATATTACCGACGAGATAGTAAAGGCTAGAGAGCATAAAGCCGAAGCTGGAGCGCTGGCCACTTCTGATGATGATGATGATGATGGAAGCAAGAGCGGGTCCGAGAATGGGGAGGACCTCCATGGAGAGGAAGCTGCCCCCGGAAAAGATCAGGAACCTTAGGATTTTTCACTTTTGATCTTTTGTATAGGATCCTGATCGGATCTTGTAAATATTCTCATATATATAAAGATTTCTTTCCTTTCCGACTTGTCTTTATTTCATTTATGCCTTGTGAAAATTTTGTTTTGTTTATGCCTTATGAAAATTTTGTTCATAAGTTCGAGGCTTAGGCAATTTGAGCGAAGTAGTTTTTGTAATCGAGTGAGTACTTGCTCGAACTCGTAGCAGGGTGACCCTTAGGTTTTAATTGAGTGAAGATGATTTCTCAAAAATAAACTAGCCCTTTAGGCTCTTGAATTAGGCCGATATGGCCATATAAAAAAGAATGGCTTTCTCCCCCTTTTCGGCTTGAAAAGTATATTGTTTAATCATATAAATTCTGTTGTGCCTTAGCACGAAATAAAGGGTTTGCTCGAGAGTTCAAGCGGTTCCGTACCCATTAGGATTTTCAAGGATCGAAATTATCGAGACCCTTTGTTTCGTAATGCCTTAGCATAAAATAAAGAATTTGTTCGAGAGTTCGAACAACTTTGTACCCATTAGGGTTTTCAAGGATTGATATTATCGAGACCCTTTGTTTCGTAATACCTTAGCATAAAATAAAGAATTTGTTTGATAGTTCGAACGACTTTGTACCCATTAGGATTTTCAAGGGTTGATATTATCGAGACCCTTAGAAATTTAACCAAGGGTAGCCTTTTTAATCGGTTTGTGAAAATATTCGAAGGCCTATTTAATAACGGGAATCGAATGTCTCCGAACCGTGTTATATTGGTCGTAGCCTTTAACATGGGATTTGCCTTTTGGGCTTGTTCCCCTGTTATACTTCGAACTTGTTCGAAGTATCCGTCCCCGTGGGGTGGCCGTGGACTATAAAATCGAGGATTGACTTTTAAGGTCTTACGATTTCGAGATTTAGTAATTCGATCATGTCGATTGTTTGAACGGCAGTCCCCGAGTATCGGGTAAATTATTTGAACTTCAGTTGTGATCAGCCCTTAAGCCAGTTTCCACAACAGATCATAAGTATGAAATTGTAAAATATAAATTTTTCTGAAGCATGAAACATCTGGTAAGGAAAAATACTTCTTTCAATAGATTATACATGCGTACGTGTTTTGCCATTAGGGTTCGAGTAATCTACATGGACACGGTTCATTTGACCGTTTGGTTCTCTACAAAATTTACCTATCGAGACCCTGTCGACACGAAGTATTTTCCTTGTAAGCATCCGAAGGTGTTGCCCCCCAGTATTCGAGGTTAATTATAAAGGAACCTCGGATACTGTTGAATTTCTCTAAGTTAGCATGCACAATGGTTGCCTCGTTAAAAACCTCGCCGGAAAATCCCATTTGGGACAAAAACCGGTCTAAGGGAAAAAGAGTGCAACGCGTGCTTTCAGACCTAAGGACTTTGTGCTTGAAGAATCCTCTGATGTCTTCGATCAAACATCTACAAATGGTAAGTATAAAATATAAATGAAAATGGAGAAGCTCATACCTTAGTAGTAATATCGTTTGAGGAGTGATATGTTCCAATTGTTTGGTAATTGTTTGGTAATTATTCGCCGTTATTAGTGCCAAGTTTGTAGGGTCCTTTTCTGACGATGTCGAGGACCTAATACGTTCCCTCCAAGTTCGGACCAAGTTTTCCTTCATTTGGGTCACGAGTATTGAGGGTGACCTTCCTCAAAACCAAGTCCCCGATTTGAAGTGTCGAAGATTGGCTCTTCGATTGTCGTACCTTTCGATCCGCTGTTTCTGTACGGCTATTCGAACGAGGGCGGCTTCCCTTTTTTCATCTAGCAATTCGAGGCTTGTATTCATAGCCTCGTGATTTGACTCTTCTGTTGCATATCAAAACCTGACGCTGGGTTCCTCGACTTCAACCGGGATCAGAGCTTCGGCGCCGTATACTAAAGAAAACGGTGTTGCCCCCATATTGGATTTTGACGTCGTTCGATACGCCCAAAGGACTTCGGGCAATATTTCTCTTCATTTTCCCTTAGTGTCGTTTAATCTTTTCTTTAGATTTTGAATGATGGTTTTGTTTGTGGATTCGGCCTGTCCGTTCCTACTAGGATGATATGGCGTCGACATAATTCTTTTTATTTTCTGATCTTCGAGAAATTTTGTCACTTTGCTGCCGATGAACTGCTTTCCATTATTGCATACGATCTCGGCAGGCATCCCGGATCGACATATAATGTGGTTCCAAATGAAGTCTATGACTTCTTTCTCTCTAATTTTCTCGAAAGCCTGCGGTTCAACCCACTTAGAGAAATAGTCTGTCATAAATAAAATAAATTTAGTTTTACCTGGGGACGATGGCAGAGGGCCGACGATATCCATTCCCCACTTCATGAATGGCCATGGGGATAAGACTGAGTGGAGTTGCTCTCCGTGTTGGTGAATCATCGGCGCATACCTTTGACATTTGTCGCACTTTCAAACAAACTCTTTTGTATCGTTTTCCATATCAGCCCAATAGTACCCTGCTCTTATAATTTTGTGAACCAATGATTCGGCACCAGAATAATTTCCACAAGTGCCCTTATGGATTTCTCGTAGGACGTAGTCGGTATCTCCTGGTCCCAAACATATTGTTAATGGTCCATCGAACATCCTTCTATACAGTGTTTCGTCTTCGGCCAATGTGAATCGTGCGGCCTTCGTACATAGAGTCCTCGATTCCCTCGGGTCCGATGGAAGCTTCCCGTTCTTTAGGTTTTCGATATATTTGTTTCTCCAATCCCAGGTCAGGCGTGTGGAGTTGATTTCGGCATGGCCTTCTTCGATTATTGACCTTGAATGTTGTATGACAGTCCCCGAGCCTATCTTGTCATCTTTGACTGATGACCCCAAATTTGCGAAGGCATCGGCCTCGCTGTTTTGTTCTCAAGGCACATGCTGTAGAGTCCATTCTTTAAACCGATGTAGAGTCACCTGTAGTTTGTCCAAGTATCTCTGCATTCGATCTTCTCAAACCTCGAAGGTTCTATTGACTTGGTTTACCACAATCAATGAGTCATATTTTGCCTTGATGACTTCTGCTCCCAAACCTTTAGCTAGCTCGAGACCTGCAATCATGGCCTCATACTCGACCTCATTGTTAGTTAACTTGGCAGTTGTGATAGCTTGTCTAATTGTATTACCCGTGGGTGGCTTCAAAATGATGCCTAACCCGGACCCCTTCATGTTTGAAGCACAGTCTCTGATGAGGGTCCACACCCCCGATGATGCACCTGACTTTATTAATAGTTCCCTTTCGACCTCGGGTACGAAGGTTGGCATAAAGTCGGCCACGAAGGCCTCTAAGATTTGAGACTTGATGGTCGTTTGGGGTCGATACTCGATATCGTACCCACTGATCTCGACGACCCATTTGGCCAATCGACCCGAAAGTTCGGGCTTATGCAAAATATTGCGAAGAGGATAAGTAGTCACCATGCAGATCGGGTGACACTGAAAATATGGTTTTAATTTCCTAGAGGCGCTTGTTAGGGCAAGCGCCAATTTTTCTAAGTGTGGGTACCGGGTCTCAACCTCACCTAGAGTTCGACTAACATAATAAACAGGAAATTACGTACCTTGCTCTTCTCGAACTAGGATCCCATTTATCGCGATTTCCGAGACTGCTAAGTACAAGTATAGTTGCTTGTCCGCTTTCGGAGTATGAAGAAGTGGCGGGCTCGAGAGGCACCGCTTTAGTTCTTCCAATACTTGTTGGCATTCCGGGCTCCATGCAAAATTATTGTTCTTTTTTGAGAAGTGAGAAGAACTTGTGACTTCTATCTGAAGACCTCGTGATGAATCGGCCTAGGGCGGCTATGCGCCATGTTAACCTTTGTACGGCCTTAACATTATCCACGACTGTGCTGTCTTCGATCGCCTTGATCTTATCGGAATTGATTTTGATACCCCGATTTGATACCATAAAGACGAGGAATTTGCCCGAGCCGACCCCGAATGCATATTTCTCTGGGTTGAGTTTCATGTTGTATTCCCTTAGTATATCAAAGGTCTCCTGCAAATGTTTCAAATGGTCCTCTACTCGCAGGGACTTAACTAGCATATCGTCAATATAAACTTCCATTGACTTACCTATTTGTTCTTCGAACATTCGATTTACTAAGCGTTGATAAGTGGCACCAGCATTTTTTAGCCCAAACTGCATTACATTATAATAATAGGTGCCGTACTTAGTGATGAACGAAGTCTATTTCTGATCCTCCAGGTACATTTGTATTTGATTGTACTCGGAGTAGGCATTGAGAAAACTAAGGATCTCGTGGCCGGCCATGGAATCGATTATGCGATCGTTATTCGGCAGAGGAAAAGAGTCTTTAGGACATGCTTTGTTTAAATCTTTATAGTCTACGCACATTCTAAGTTTATTTCCCTTTTTAGGGACTACGACTACGTTTGCTAACCATTCGGGATATTTTACCCCCCGAATGGATCCTATTTTGAGAAGTTTGGTTATCTCGTCCTTGATGAATGCATGTTTTACCTCGGACTGGGGTCTTCTCTTTTGTTTTAGCCGGCGGAACTTCGGGTCCAAGCTCAGTCGATGAGTAGCGACTGTCATATCTAAATGGGACCAAGCAAAACAATCCATATTATTGATAATAAATTTGATGAGTTTTTCCCTGAGCTCGGGGGTTAGCCCTGTAATCAGGTATATCTTTCAATCGAGTAGATGCTCGATCAGTACGACTTGCTCTAGCTCCTCGACCATCAATTTGGTGGCGTCGGAATCCTCGGGGATTATGAAGGATCGAGGGATCTAATAGTCATCATCCTCGTCCGTTCCCTGCTTCTCCAATTTAGTCGAGGCTGGTAGCTGTGGTTGCTATTTAGCTTCATATTTTCCTTTGGACTCTGATCCTTTTGTTGACGAAAGCGGCGATACTGGTATCACTTCATCGACCGCAAATATCTCTTTGGCAGCATGTTGTTCGCCATACACTATTTTTACTCCATCCGGTGTTGGGAACTTCAGTATTTGGTAAAGGGTTGAGGGGACCGCCCTCATATTATGAATCAAGGGTCTTCCGAGCAGTGCGTTGTATCTCATATCGCCTTCGATCACATGGAACTTTATTTCTTGAATAATTCCGGCTACATTTATTGGTAGGATGATTTCACCTTTAGTTGTTTCGCTTTCCATGTTAAAGCCAATGAGAATCCGAGCTGCGGGTACGATCTGATCTTGTAGGCCGAGCTGCTCTATGATCCTCGATTGATTAATATTGGCCGAGCTTCCTAGATCAATTAAAACACGTTTAACATAAATTTTATTCATAAGGATAGATATTACCAAAGCATCATTGTGGGGTTGTGAGATCCCTTCTACTTCCTCATCATTGAATGATAAAGCGCCTTCTGGCACATAGTCTCTAGTTCGTTTTTCCTCTGGTGATTGATACTTTAGTGCGTTTGAACACGGGCCCTTGTGGAATATAGACCCTACCAACGATTATGTGAATCATGTGTTGTGGTGTTTCCTGCTCGTTTTTCCTATTTGCGTCTCTGTCTCTGAAATGGTTTTTAGCTCGATCGCTCAAGAATTCTCGAAGGTGACCCTCACTGAATAGACGAGCCACCTTCTCCCTTAGTTGTCTGCAGTCTTCGTCTTTATGACCATGTGTACCATGGTATTTGCATGTTTTATTGGGGTTCCTTTGAGATGGATCGGTTTGTAGGGGTCTGGGCCATCTAGTATCTTTGATTCTCCCAATGGCTGACACAGTACCTGACGCGTCGATGCTGAAGTTGTATTCTAACAATCGTGGTGCTTCTGTGGGATTGACGTATTTATCGAAGCCATCTTTGCTCATGATCCCTTGAGATCTCGGTCTGTGATCATTCCTTCGATCATTTCGGATGGGATTGCGTCTTAGGCCGCTGTTTCTACGATCTGCGTTATATGGTAGATATCGATCTTTGCTCGACCGGGGTTCTCTGTCGATATCCCTTTGAGTTCTGCCGACGAGCCTGTTTGGATAAGCGAAATCGGAAGGGGTACCTAATTGATCATCCTCGACCCTGATCTTCGACTAGTACAGATTATGTACATTGGCCCAGGTTACCGCTGGATATTCAATTAAATTCTGTTTTAGCTGTCGTGATGCCACCTAACTTCGTTCGTTCAAACCTTGAGTAATGGCCTGAACATCCAATCGTCTGTGACCGGTGGTAGTTCCATGCATTCCATCTGAAACCAAGATACGAATTCCCTAAACATTTTGTTATCTTTTTGTTTTACCTTGAAGAGGTCCGATTTTCTAGTCGCAACCTTTATTGCTCCGGCATGTGCCTTTACGAAGGAGTCTGCAAGCATGGCGAAGGAATCGTTGGAATTAGGCGGCAAATTGGGGTACCATATCATTGCTTCTTTCGACAAGGTTTCTCCAAATTTATTCAGTATAACAGATTCAATCTCATCGTCTTCTAAGTCATTTCCCTTTATTGCGCATGTATAAGAAGTGACTTGTTCATTAGGGTCGGTGGTCCCATTGTACTTAGGAATTTCTGGCATTCTGAACTTCTTCGGAATTGGTTTCTGTGCCGCACTTGGTGGGAAGGGCTTCTGTACAAATTTCTTTGAATCCATACCTTTTAGAATCAACGGTGCCCCTGGTATTTGGTCAACCCGGGAGTTGTATGTCTCCACTTTCTTGTCATTTGCCTCGATTTTGTTTTCTCCCCATTCAATCTGTTTAGTGAGCTCCTTGAACATTTTCATAATGGCGGGCTCAGTCCCCGATTAGTTGGCGTTCGATCTTTCTGGCACAGGTCCAGTCCTGTGAACGACTTCTGGTTCGATCCTACTCGGTGTTCGGTGCTGATTTTGTTGTTGTGCTATAGCAGCTTGTTGAGCCTGTAACATTTAGAATATCAATTGGAGTCTAACTCCACCATCTTCTCCGCCCTGCGTACCTCGACCAACCTGATCGAACTTCCCTGCGTATATTACCTTCGGACTCAAGGCCCAAATTTTGCATTTAGGGCGACATGTGAACTGACATCGACGGGATTTGCAATTGGTGCTCCCTCGAGGTCGGCCTGAGGCACCTCGATTCCTGGGGCGGTTATGTTGTCGTTATCACCGTAAAATCCAAGGTTGTTGTCACCACGTGTAGGCGCTGCTTGCGAGTTTGACATATTTATCCTGAAAAGAAAGATTCTTACGAGAACAATTCTTACTTATCGAAATTAGTATTAAGCGATCACTATTATCCTTAGCCCCACGGTGGGCGCCAAACTGTTTACCCTTAAATTTGGATAACAATTAAACTTATAATGAGGTTCTAAGGATACGTAATTTCACTTAATACAGATAGAAAAATATGAAGATTAATAACAAAAATGAACTATAAAATAAAGCGAACCATTATTGAAAAGGAATTCAACCCTCGAGCTAGGGTGCCCTCGAACTGATTGATACCAAACTAGTTAAAAATAAAGCAAGCTAATGAACAAGAAAGTATAAGCTAAAGAGATAGCATTATATTGGATTTTTTACGTGAGAATAATGTGTTACAAATGGTTAATACTCCCCTTTATATAGTAGAGGAGTTATACTTATGGTAGAACTCTAATTACATAAGGAAATCCCATGATTAGCTAATTAACCGTTCTGATTTGATCCGTTCCGAGATTTACACTATGATCCTCGACCAGTCACCGAGATTTACGTTGTGATCCTCGCCCAGTCACGGATATCTCTCCTTTCTGTTACAGTGCTATCTTCGATCTTGCTCGATGTCTGTCTTATTTGGCTTCGATCGCTACTAGTCTCGATCTTGACAGGTACCTCAGTTCTGAACTCGGTACCTTATCCTCGTGATATGGCCTATTCCGTTACAAGGTCATCCTTTGATGCAAACTCCCGGTCTCGATCAAATAGTAAAATCGGGTGGGCCGATTTTAACCGTATACAATGACAGTCGTAGAAACAAAACCTAAGATTTAATAAATAAAACAAATTGGTACAAATCATTACGAAAGAAGAGTTATCATTATAATTAAGACATATTTCACTTTATTCATAATAGAGTTTGGTTTCAAAAAACATTATTTGAATAAATAAATTAACTTTTGTACAGAGGTGAATCGAGAATAAAAATGATTATAGTTGATCTAAAAGGGTTAGTTAGTGGTAGAGCTAAAGGTTACTTTATCATTTGATTTCATCAGATATGTTTTCTTTCTTTCTTTTACTGATATATATACACACTATTAGATCATATAAACCTTAAACGACTTCACTACTCTAGATAGACAAAACTAAGAAGTTTTACCTGCCATTTTGAGGGTGCAAATTATATACGGTAAAAGCCGGTTAGTCCTTCGTATATACTGGTTTGAATGGTAATACATTGGATCGCAGAAGCGTCTTCATAGTATCAGGACGAGGTCCGAAGTCGGGTCACCAAGCTTTGAGCCCGAAGGACCGATCAACGTCGAGCTCGATGTTATTATCAAGCTCGAATCCAAATCGAACTATGATGCAAAGTAAAGTTATCGAGCTTATGATTCAGAGACAGACCAACACTGACCCCGAATCTATACAGGGACCCGAGTCAGAATCGAACTCGAGTCAAGATCGAGAGCTCGAGTTAATATCGAGCTCACAGACAAGAGCCGTTGCAATCCCACTAGATGAGAGAATTTTGGCAGGAATCATGAAAAAACTGATTTATCATGGGTCTCCCACTATGTATTTTTAATTATATCTAAAAGTAGGATCCTTCACTATAAAGAGAATGGCTATATTTGTGTAAAGAACAGTTTTTCGCTTATATTGTAACTCAAGCACCATCTACTCCTATATTGAAGAATTATTCTTTTAAGTTTCATAAATTGATTCATCTTGCTTAATCCAAAAAGACATCTTCTTTCCAACCTCGTTTATTTTACATTATTTGCAATCTGTATTCGATATTTCTATTTATCCTTACGATTTGTATTAAGTTATACCACGTATCCTTAGAACTATGTACAAATTTAACTCTATCCATTTTTTGGGTAAACAGTTTGGCGCCCACCGTGGGGGTTAAGGATAACAGTAGTTATTTGATACGAATCTGCAAAAACACACCATTTTGTGCTTGTTTCTGAAAGTATCTTGGATTTCGGATTAGCAACGACTAACTACCAATCAAATATCCTTACCTATCGACAACGAAGTTGGTCTTCAAGATAAGAACAACAACTTGACACCCAGTACCGAAAGACCACTTGTCAACGCCATTGGAGCTCGAATCGAAGTGTCGATAGATATCAATTCGCATGTCGCCATTAAGGCGAACCTAAATTCTGAACCTGAAAATAGCATTCATGGTGGCACTCGGTCTGCAGCTCGAGATACCCATAACTTGGAGGAAAACAACGTTAGCTTGCGTATGATTTTCGAAATGTTGCAAGCTCAACAGACAGCAATCGCTTAGTTGCAGAGTCAAACCCATATACTGAGTAGACCAGAGCCCAGTCAACCTCGAGAAATCGCCCATACAACGGAACCAGCTATAGTGAAATTAAATGAGCAGGAGTCGAGGATTAATCCTGAAATTGCTAAGATGTTCGAAGAACTAACCAAACGAATAGAATCGGGAGAAAGGAAGATTGAAGCAAACGACAAAAAGGTGGAGACATACAACTCCAGGGTTGATCAGATTCCGGGGGCACCACCAATATTGAAAGGCTTAGATTCAAAAATATTCCTACAAAAGCCTTTCCCCCCAAGCGCGACTCCTAAACCGATCCCAAAGAAATTCCGCATGCCCGAGATTCCTAAATATAACAGAACTACCAACCCCAATGAATATATCACCTCATACACATGTGCCATCAAAGGGAACGACCTAGAGGATGATGAGATCAAATCCGTATTATTGAAGAAATTCGGTGAAACCCTATCAAAGGGAGCAATGATATGGTATCATAATTTACCATCTAATTCTATCGATTCTTTTGCTATGCTTGCAGACTCCTTCGTAAAAGCACATGCTGGGGCCATAAACGTCAAGACCAGGAAATCAGACCTATTCAAGGTAAGACAAAAGGATAACGAGATGCTAAAGGAGTTCGTATCTCGTTTTCAAATGAAACGAATGGATCTGCCACCAGTAACAGACGATTGGGTTGTTCAGGCTTTCACTCAAGGTTTGAACGAACGAAGTTTGACGGCTTCACGGTAGTTGAAGCATAACCTGATCGAGTACCCAGCTATCACTTGGGCCGACGTGCACAATCGGTACTAATCAAAAATTAGATTCGAAAATGATCAGTTGGGGTCTGAACCCGCTGCTCGAAGGGATATCAATCGAGAGCAAGGTCCGATCAGGGACCGATACCGACAATATAATGGAAACCACAGAGTCAATGAATCAAGACGTAACCCTGGACAAAGCAACAAAAGAAGTGATCGAGGTCAAGGGTCTCGGGGGCTGATGAACAGAAGTGGGTTTGACAAGCCTACCCCATCTAAGAAAGCACCACGGTTATCGGAGTATAACTTCAGCATTGATGCATCCGCCATCGTGTCGGCTATTAGACGCATAAAAGACACTAAATGGCCTCAACCC
This sequence comes from Nicotiana otophora, assembly GCA_000715115.1. Lineage (NCBI taxonomy): Eukaryota > Viridiplantae > Streptophyta > Magnoliopsida > Solanales > Solanaceae > Nicotiana > Nicotiana otophora. The sequence goes on along the minus strand of AWOL01S0034155.1, from coordinate 26,148 downwards.
ATGCAGGTCGATCCTGCCTAGAGGAATCCCAATCAAATGTGCGAATATCATGGCACCCATGGCCACAGAATGGAAGATTACAGGCAACGAAGAGAAGAGGTAGCCCGATTATTCAATAAAGGGCATCTTCGAGAATTCTTAAGCTACAGGGCGAAGAACCATTTCAAAAACATGGATTTCGGCAAATAAAATGAACAAGAAGAACCAAAACACGTCATCCACATGATCATCGGCAGCATCGATACCCCTCAAGGGCCGGTGCTTAAACGCACTAAGACATCGATTGTGAGGGAAAAACGATCTTGAATTCAAGATTACATACCCATAGGAACTTTATCCTTCAATGATGAAGATGCAGAAGGGGTCATACAGCCTCGTAACGATGCACTGGTAATATCCGTACTTATGAATAAAACTAAAGTTAAGCGTGTGTTAATTGATCCAGGTAGCTCGGCCAACATCATTAGATTGAAGGTTGTAGAACAGCTCGGTTTACAGGACCAGGTCGTACCTGCAACCCTGGTTCTAAATGGATTCAATATGGCATGTGAAACCACCAAAGGCGAGAAATTCTACCAATAAACGTGACCGGGACCATCCAAAAAATGAAGTTCCACGTAATCGAAGGCGACATGAGGCACAATGCCCTTTTTGGAAGGCCATGGATCCACAACATGAGAGTTGTACATTCGACACTACACCAGGTTCTTAAATTCCCAACATCGGGGGGAGTCAAAACAGTGTACGGAGAACAACCGTCCGTAAGAGAAATGTTTGCTGTCGAGAAAGCGAATCTGGTATCCTCACCTTCACCAATAAAGGGATCGATTTCAAAAGGGGAACAAGATTTCAAATAGCAATCACAGACATCAGCTTCAACCCAACAAGAAAATCAGAAGATCGATGAGATGATGATCAAAGGATCCCTCGATCCTTCGTGCTTCCCGATGATTCCGACGCTACCCAATCAACAATTGAAGAGTTGGATCAAGTCATATTAATCGAGCATTTGCTCGAACGAAAGATATACCTGGGAACGGGATTAACCCCCGAACTAAGGAACAGGCTTATTCAATTTCTTATCGATAACATGGATTGTTTTGCTTGGTCCCATTTAGATATAACAGGGATCCTACCGGAAATAATGATGCATCGGCTAAGCCTGGACCCTAGGTTCCAACCAATAAAACAAAAGAGAAGGCCCCAATCCGAGGTAAAGCACGCATTCATAAAGGACGAAGTAACTAAACTTCTCAGAATAGGGTCCATTCGGGAGGTGAAATATCCCGAATAGTTAGCCAATGTAGTTGTGGTCCCAAAAAAAGGGAACAAACTTATAATGTGTGTAGATTACAAGGATTTAAACAAGGCATGCCCTAAAGATGCTTTTCCACTGCCCAACATCGATCGCATGATCGATGCCATGACCGGCCACGAGATCCTTACTTTTCGATGCCTATTTCGGGTATAACCAAATCCAAATGAACCCGGAAGATCAGGAAAAGACTTCATTTCCCACCAAGTATGGAACATATTATTATAATGTAATGCCCTTAGGGCTAAAAATGTAGGAGATACTTACCAACGCCTAGTAAATAAAATATTTGAGGAACAAATAGGTAAATCAATGGAATTTTATATTGATGACATGCTAGTTAAGTCCCTACGCACAGAGGACCATTTGACCCATTTGCAGGAAACATTCGAGATTTTAAGAAAATATAACATAAAGCTCAACCCCGAGAAATGTGCATTCGGGGTCGGTTCAGGCAAGTTCCTCGGCTTCATGGTGTCAAAGCGGGGGATCGAGATTAACCCCGATAAAATCAAGGCCATCGAAGACATCACCATCGTGGACAGTGTAAAAGCCGTGCAGAGGCTAACGGGACGTATTGCAGCCTTAGGCCGATTCATTTCAAGGTCGTCAGATCAAAGTCACAAATTTTTCTCTCTACTCAAAAAGAAGAACGATTTCGCTTGGACCCCGGAATACCAACAGGCATTAGAGGAATTAAAACGATATCTATCGAGCCCACCACTGCTTCATACTCCAAAAATAGACGAAAAACTTTGCTTATAATTGGAAGTATCGGAAATCGCGATAAGTGGAGTCCTAGTTCGAGAAGAGCAAGGTACGCAATTTCCCGTCTATTATGTAAGTCGAACTTTAGGGGAAGCAGAAATTAGATATCCATACTTAGAAAAATTAGCACTTGCACTGATAAGCGGCTCTAGAAAGTTAAGACCGTACTTTCAATGTCACCCCATATGCGTATTGACCACTTACTCACTCCGTAATATTTTGCACAAGCCCGAACTATCAGGCAGATTGGCTAAATGGGCCGTCGAACTCAGTGGGTATGATATCGAATATCAATCCCGTACGGCCATCAAGTCTCACATTTTAGCGGACTTCATGGCCGATTTCACATCGACCCTCATACCCGAAGTTGAAAAAGAACTCTTATTGAAATTGGGTACGTCATCGGGGGTATGGAACCTTTTTACGGGCGGGGCTTCGAATGTAAAGGGGTCCGGGCTAGGCATCGTTTTAAAGCCACCCACGGGTAACACTATTAGGCAATCTATCAAAACTACTAGGTTGACTAACAACGAGGCCGAGTATAAGGCCATGATTGCAGGTCTCGAGCTAGATAAAAGCTTGGGAGCAGAAGTCATTGAAGCCAAGTGTGACTCTTTGCTGGTGGTAAATCAAGTAAACAAAACCTTTGAAGTTCGAGAAGATAGAATGCAAAGGTATTTGGACAAACTGCAAGTCACTTTGCGCCATTGCAAAGAATGGACTTTACAGCATGTTCCACGAGAGAAAAACACTAAGGCCGATGCACTTGCAAATTTGGGATCATCGATCGAGGAAGGCGAGATAAGCTCGGGGATTGTCGTTCAACTCTTGAGATCCGTGATCGAAGAAGGTCATGCCGAGATAAATTCTACAAGCTTAACCCGGGATTGGAGGAATAAGTATATTGATACTTAAAGAATGGAAATCTCCCATCGGACCCTAAAAATTCGAGGGCCCTACGAACTAAAGCTGCTCGATTCACATTAACTGCAGATGGAATGTTATACCAAAGGACATTCGCTGGACTATTGGCAGTATGCTTAAGTCTAGGAGACACCGACTACGTCCTACGTGAGGTGTACGAGGGCACTTGTGGAAATCACTCCGGTGCTGATTCATTAGTCCAAACAATAATCAGGGCAGGGTATTATTGGATCGATATGGACAAATATGCAAAGGAGTTTCTTCGAAAATGTGACAAATGTCAAAGGTTTGCACCAATGATCCATCAGCCTGGAGATCAACTTCACTCAGTCCTATCCCCATGGCCATTCATGAAATGGGGAATGGATATCATCGGCCCTCTGCCATCAGCCCCAGGTAAAGCTAAGTTAATTGTATTTATGACAGTCTATTTCTCTAAATGGGTTGAAGCACAGGCGTTCGTGAAAGTAAGAGAGAAAGAGGTTATAGACTTTATCTGGGATCATATCGTATGTCGATTAGGGATACCCGCCGAAATAGTGTGTGACAATGGGAAACAGTATATCGGCAGCAAAGTGACGAAATTCCTCGAAGTCCACAAAATAAAGAGGATATTATCAACACCGTATCACCCAAGTGGGAATGGACAGGCCGAATCAACAAACAAAACTATCATTCAAAACCTAAAGAAGAGGCTGAACGACGCTAAGGGAAAATGGAGAGAAATATTACTTGGAGTTCTTTGGGCATATCGAACAACATCAAAATCTAGTATGGGGGCAACCCCGTTCTCCTTAGTATATGGCTCCGAAGCCTTGATTCCAGTCAAAGTCGGGGAACCCAGTACCAGGTTTTGGTATACAACATAAGAGTTAAATAACAAGGCTATGAACACTAGCCTCGAATTATCGGATGAAAAGCGAGAAGCTGCTCTCGTCCAATTGGCCGCCCAAAAGCAGCGAATCGAAAGATACTATAATTGAAGAACCAAGCTTTTCCATTTTAAAATCGGGGACTTAGTGCTAAGGAAAGTCACCCTCAGTACCCAAAATCCAAACGAATTAAAACTAGGACCGAACTAGGAAGGACTGTATCAGTTTCTCGAAAACGTCGGAAAAGGATCATACAAGCTCGGTATTATAAACGGCAAATAACTATCAAGCAATTGGAATGTGTCGCACCTAAAACGATGTTACTGCTAAGGTACGACCCTCCCATATTCATTTACATTTCGAAACTAACCCCTACAGGAGTTCGATCAGGAGCTAAGATGGATCCTTTAATACGAAGTCCTAGGTCTGAAAGTACGCGTTGCACTCTTTTTTCCTTAGACCGGTTTTATCCCAAATGGGTTTTTCGGCAAGGTTTTTAATGAGGCAACCATTGATCGTGCTAACTTATAAACAATTCGACAGTATCCGAGGCCTCTTTACAATCGACCTCAAATACTGGGGGGGCATTAGTCCCTCAAATATATCAAGTTCGATGCCAGAAAATTACTTTATAATAATAGCGTTCCAGTAGGAAAAATTGTAAGAGCTAAATGGTCAAAACGAACCATGCTCATGTAGTTAGCCCGAGCCCTGACACAAAACATGGACACATGTATAATGACTTGCAAAGAAAAATTTCTTCTCTACCGATATCTTATATCCAAGAAAGACTCCCCTATTTCGAGTTTTATTATGCAAACATGCTTAAGGTAAAAATGAGTTCGAGCAATACTCACTCAACTATCAAGCCTACGGGCCACATTACTTCGAGTTCGAAATCATTCACTCGACTATTAAGCCTACGGGCTACATTACTTCGAGTTCGAAATCACTCACTCGACTATTAAGCCTACATGCTACATTACTTTGAGTTCGAAATCACTCACTCGACTGTTAAAGCCTACGTGCTACATTACTTCGAGTTCAAAATCACTCACTCGACTATTAAGCCTACGGACTACATTACTTCGAGTTCGAAATCACTCACTCCACTATTAAGCCTACGGACTACATTACTTCGATTTAGAAATCACTCACTCGACTATTAAGCCTACGGGCTACATTACTTCGAGTTTGAAATCACTCACTCGACTACTAAGACTACGGGCTACATTACTTCGAGATCGAATTCCCTCACTCGACTACTAAGCCCACGGGCTACATTACTTCGAGTGCGAAATCACTCACTCGACTATTAAGCCTACGGGCTATATTACTTCGAGTTTGAAATCACTCACTCGACTGTTAAAGCCTACTGGCTACATTACTTCGAGTTCGAAATCACTCACTCGACTATTAAGCCTAC
>AWOL01S0034153.1:21030-45058 GCA_000715115.1 Nicotiana otophora | reverse complement strand
CATATTAATCACACAGAGATAACTTTATTGTTATCGGGGGCAAAGCTACATGTGTTAAAGGATAGTCAATTGATTACCCTTCGTCGAAAACATTAGGTTCAGAGGTATATAACATATACCTAACATCTTTTGTCGGATTGCTTTTTTACTTCTTCCAAATTTAAATATTTTTGAAAAAATTTCTGGCTTCACCACGGATTGTTCCCCNACATCCCAAACTTTATTTTAACCCCAAACGTTTTATAATTACATTTTTTTCCTATTTTCAATTATAAATACCCCCTCATTTTTTTATTTTTCTCACAAAATCATCAATCTCTCTCTAATTTTCTTCTATAATTACTAGTATTGCTTACTTTATTGTTACAATTTGTGAAACAATTGTGAAGTTGGTGAATTGAAAGATTTTGGCACATCTTTATTAGTGAAAAAAAGATTTTGGCACATCTTTATTTGTGAATATTTTTTGGCACATCTTTATTAGTTTCTTTTTCTTCTCAATGGTGGTATTAGCACCTTGTTGTGCTCATTCCATAGGGGAGAGGAAGACTAAAAAAGATATTGCCATATTATTTTAATGCTATAATTAAATTATAACGCATTGCTTTGAATATCTCTTTACAATATTTTTGTCTTTAAATTTGAATTATAAAATTTAGCTCATAATTCTATAATATAATTTACAAGGAATTGCCTTAGATATTTTTATTACCATCGTTTTTCTCTAACTTCTATAAAAAGTCAGCTCGGTGTACGACGTATTTCACATTCACGCAGGGTCCTGGGAAGACCGCATCCTAAGAGGTGATGTAGACAGTCGACCTTGATACAAGCATCAGTGACTGATTCCACGGTCCAGACCCGTGACCTATAGGTCACACGAAAACAACTTTAATGTTGCTTCAAGGTTCCCATATTAATCACACAGAGATAACTTTATTGTTATCGGGGGCAAAGCTACATGTGTTAAAGGATGGTCAATTGATTACCCTTCGTCGAAAACATTAGGTTCAGAGGTATATAACATATACCTAACATCTTTTGTCGGATTGTTTTTTTACTTCTTCCAAATTTAAATATTTTTGAAAAAATTTCTGGCTTCACCACGGATTGTTCCCTAAAACTGTATTAGTCTTCTATTTCAACTTGATTTTCTTCATCTATTTTGTTCGCGTTAGAACAATGTTGGATTGAGTATCAGACTACTAGTGTATTGATTGATTCAGCCAAGTCATCTAAAATGTGCATATATGTGACAATGCAACTGAATAGCAGAAATTGAGGACATAAAGACAAACTAGACTTACTCAAACTTGTCTAACGTAGGAAATTGGGTACATAAAGACAAAGCATAGAACTAGGTATCTGTTGGTTTTTTAAAGATGGGGCAGCAAAGAGATTAAAAGTATTGATTGAAAATATCTCTCAATAATTTTATTAAGTATAACAAGGCTTTAAATAGCCAATTAAGAACATAATCTGTAGAATTTAAAAAACCCAAAATATCTCAACACACCTAAAAAATCTAACAGAAATTTAAATTTTAAAAAGTATATTTATCCTAAAACTAAGTAACTTATTATGCTAAAATAGATACTGCAGTAACTGAAAGCAACAAAATTTCAACATTCCTTCTTTGCTTCAGTTGCTGCAATTTAAAAAGTTGCTCCTGCTCAATTCTTGCTTCTGTTGTTTGTGCTTGAAGATTGTTTTGACCATCGCTGAAATTGCACACCTTTGTAGTGCATTGCTTTTTCTTCTTTTCTTCTTTCTTTTTCTGTAACGACCCGACCGGTCGTTTTGAGCATTTACACTCCTTCCAACTATTTGAAGTCTTGAATAACTTCCTACGAGATATTATGACTTGTGTGAATTGTTGGTTTTGGTTTTAAGGTATTTTAGAGTTAGCTTGGAAGAATGAATTTTCATGTTTGAAGCTTAAGTTGAAATAGTTGACTGGATATTGACTTATGTGTTAACGACCTCGGAATTTAATTCTGATGATTGCAATAACTCTGTATGGTGAATTTGGACTTACGAGCGTGTACGGAAAAGTATTTGGAGGTCCGTAGTAAAATTAGGCTTGAAATGCCGAAAGTTGAATTTTAGAAAGTTTGACCGGGGGGTTCACTTTTTGATATCGAGGTCGGAATCCGATTCTGGAAATTTTAATTGCTTCGTTATGTCATTTATGACTTGTGTGCAAAATTTGAAGTCATTCCGGATTGATTGATGTATTTCGGCACAAGAGATAGAATTTGAAAATTTAAAGTTCATTAGGCTTGAATTGAGGTGTGATTTGTGGTTTTAGCGTTATTTGATATGATCTGAGGCCTCGAGTAGGTCCGGGTTATGCTATGGAACGTGTTGGTATATTTGGTTGAGGTCCCTAGGGGTTTGGGCGTATTTGGGATCATTGGTTGAGAGATTTATAAAGTTAAGAAATTTGGGAGTTTTTTCATGGTCAATATCGGGTAAAGACGACCTCTTTTAAGTATTTTGAGTGTGCGAGCAGGTCCGTAGAGTGTTTTATGATTGAAATTAATATATGGTTTGTGTGCGGGAGGTTCCGGATGAGTTTCGGGGTGAGTTTTGAGCGAGTTCGGGTATTTCGGCACTCTAATATTGTTCTGGCACTTTTGGGAATGCAAACCGCACATTTTTGGGTGATTAGGCGAAGGAGGGGTGCAAACCGCACATAAGAGTGGGACCGCAACAAAATTTCGCGGCCGCACTTGGAATTTCGCGGACCGCACAATTCTGTCCGCGGCGCGCTCCAGGGAGTTTTGCAAATTCGTCGGTCCGACTTCGAAAACCTATGTCTTTTGATCTACAAGGAATTTTGAGATGATTTAAAAACAAAAGTTATAGCCCTTCGTGTCTAGTTTTCAGAGAATAAAGAAGTCATCATTTGGACATCTATAGAGAACGTTATGGCCAAAATACTAAAGCCTAGCAGTGCAGCCACCAAAAAGTATGCCTGAACCAATTATTCGCGACCGCAGGACCTGGGAGGCGCGGCCGCGCTTGGAATTTCGCGGATCGCNAAGATTTTGGCACATCTTTATTTGTGAATATTTTTTGGCACATCTTTATTAGTTTCTTTTTCTTCTCAATGGTGGTATTAGCACCTTGTTGTGCTCATTCCATAGGGGAGAGGAAGACTAAAAAAGATATTGCCATATTATTTTAATGCTATAATTAAATTATAACGCATTGCTTTGAATATCTCTTTACAATATTTTTGTCTTTAAATTTGAATTATAAAATTTAGCTCATAATTCTATAATATAATTTACAAGGAATTGCCTTAGATATTTTTATTACCATCGTTTTTCTCTAACTTCTATAAAAAGTCAGCTCGGTGTACGACGTATTTCACATTCACGCAGGGTCCTGGGAAGACCGCATCCTAAGAGGTGATGTAGACAGTCGACCTTGATACAAGCATCAGTGACTGATTCCACGGTCCAGACCCGTGACCTATAGGTCACACGAAAACAACTTTAATGTTGCTTCAAGGTTCCCATATTAATCACACAGAGATAACTTTATTGTTATCGGGGGCAAAGCTACATGTGTTAAAGGATGGTCAATTGATTACCCTTCGTCGAAAACATTAGGTTCAGAGGTATATAACATATACCTAACATCTTTTGTCGGATTGTTTTTTTACTTCTTCCAAATTTAAATATTTTTGAAAAAATTTCTGGCTTCACCACGGATTGTTCCCTAAAACTGTATTAGTCTTCTATTTCAACTTGATTTTCTTCATCTATTTTGTTCGCGTTAGAACAATGTTGGATTGAGTATCAGACTACTAGTGTATTGATTGATTCAGCCAAGTCATCTAAAATGTGCATATATGTGACAATGCAACTGAATAGCAGAAATTGAGGACATAAAGACAAACTAGACTTACTCAAACTTGTCTAACGTAGGAAATTGGGTACATAAAGACAAAGCATAGAACTAGGTATCTGTTGGTTTTTTAAAGATGGGGCAGCAAAGAGATTAAAAGTATTGATTGAAAATATCTCTCAATAATTTTATTAAGTATAACAAGGCTTTAAATAGCCAATTAAGAACATAATCTGTAGAATTTAAAAAACCCAAAATATCTCAACACACCTAAAAAATCTAACAGAAATTTAAATTTTAAAAAGTATATTTATCCTAAAACTAAGTAACTTATTATGCTAAAATAGATACTGCAGTAACTGAAAGCAACAAAATTTCAACATTCCTTCTTTGCTTCAGTTGCTGCAATTTAAAAAGTTGCTCCTGCTCAATTCTTGCTTCTGTTGTTTGTGCTTGAAGATTGTTTTGACCATCGCTGAAATTGCACACCTTTGTAGTGCATTGCTTTTTCTTCTTTTCTTCTTTCTTTTTCTGTAACGACCCGACCGGTCGTTTTGAGCATTTACACTCCTTCCAACTATTTGAAGTCTTGAATAACTTCCTACGAGATATTATGACTTGTGTGAATTGTTGGTTTTGGTTTTAAGGTATTTTAGAGTTAGCTTGGAAGAATGAATTTTCATGTTTGAAGCTTAAGTTGAAATAGTTGACTGGATATTGACTTATGTGTTAACGACCTCGGAATTTAATTCTGATGATTGCAATAACTCTGTATGGTGAATTTGGACTTACGAGCGTGTACGGAAAAGTATTTGGAGGTCCGTAGTAAAATTAGGCTTGAAATGCCGAAAGTTGAATTTTAGAAAGTTTGACCGGGGGGTTCACTTTTTGATATCGAGGTCGGAATCCGATTCTGGAAATTTTAATTGCTTCGTTATGTCATTTATGACTTGTGTGCAAAATTTGAAGTCATTCCGGATTGATTGATGTATTTCGGCACAAGAGATAGAATTTGAAAATTTAAAGTTCATTAGGCTTGAATTGAGGTGTGATTTGTGGTTTTAGCGTTATTTGATATGATCTGAGGCCTCGAGTAGGTCCGGGTTATGCTATGGAACGTGTTGGTATATTTGGTTGAGGTCCCTAGGGGTTTGGGCGTATTTGGGATCATTGGTTGAGAGATTTATAAAGTTAAGAAATTTGGGAGTTTTTTCATGGTCAATATCGGGTAAAGACGACCTCTTTTAAGTATTTTGAGTGTGCGAGCAGGTCCGTAGAGTGTTTTATGATTGAAATTAATATATGGTTTGTGTGCGGGAGGTTCCGGATGAGTTTCGGGGTGAGTTTTGAGCGAGTTCGGGTATTTCGGCACTCTAATATTGTTCTGGCACTTTTGGGAATGCAAACCGCACATTTTTGGGTGATTAGGCGAAGGAGGGGTGCAAACCGCACATAAGAGTGGGACCGCAACAAAATTTCGCGGCCGCACTTGGAATTTCGCGGACCGCACAATTCTGTCCGCGGCGCGCTCCAGGGAGTTTTGCAAATTCGTCGGTCCGACTTCGAAAACCTATGTCTTTTGATCTACAAGGAATTTTGAGATGATTTAAAAACAAAAGTTATAGCCCTTCGTGTCTAGTTTTCAGAGAATAAAGAAGTCATCATTTGGACATCTATAGAGAACGTTATGGCCAAAATACTAAAGCCTAGCAGTGCAGCCACCAAAAAGTATGCCTGAACCAATTATTCGCGACCGCAGGACCTGGGAGGCGCGGCCGCGCTTGGAATTTCGCGGATCGCACATGGTGAATTCAGAAAATGGGCTCTATAACCGAGGCTTAGGTTATTATTTTATTTTTGGACCTTGAGAGCTCGGTTTGAGACGAATTTTCATGGGTTTTTCAAGACTTTCATCGGGGTAAGTGATTCTAACTCATATTTGATTAACATACATGAATATATCATTATTTTCATCATGTAATCAGTATTTTGAGATGGAAATTTGAGAAAAATTGTAGATATTTCATAAAATAAATTTTTGGGAGTTGAATAATGATTCGGAGTCGGATTTGAGTGAAATTAGTATGGTTCAACTCGTAATTGAATGGGTTGTCGGATTTTATAACTTTTGTCGGGTTCCGAGATGTGGGCCCCATGGGCGATTTTTGAGCTAAATTTAGGATTTTTATGGAAAATTACCATTTTCTTATGGAATTAATTCCAATGAATTTTATTGATTGAAACAAATTAATTATGACTAGATTCGAGGCATTCAGAGGCCGATTTGTGAAGCAAGGGCATATCAGAGTAAAGAATTTCACACTCTGAGGTAAGTAACAGTTTTAAATTTGGTCCTGAGGGTATGAAACTCCAGAATTTTGTGTCATGTGATTATATTAGAGGTGACGCACATGCTAGGTGACAGGCGTGTGGGCGTGCACCGAAGGGAACTTGGTCCGTCCCGTGAAAACGGCAAAACTTAACTTGTTGATAGTCATGTGCTCTCTATGCGTTGTGGAAATTTGACTATAAGTCATGCTAGAAACCATGCTTAGGCTATATGTTAGAATCGTTGGGACCCACAGAGGTCATGTACATGTTGAATTATCTGCTTAAATTGTTGTTTTGTACTCAGTCACAACTTACTTGAATATTTTATCTCAGTCTCTATTTGTTCATTATTGATGTATCATATCATTCTTGTTTGGGCTGATTTTATAACTGTTGAGAGCCCAAGAGACTGGAGAGCTTTATCTTTGAGTGAGGTCGAGGACCTGATTGTGAGATATTATACTATAGCGCGTGAGTTGGCCGTGCATCACGTGAGTTGGCCGTGCGGATCCTTATATTATACTATAGCACGTGAGTTGGTCGTGCAGCACGTGAGTTGGCCGTACAGATCCTTATATTATACTATAGCACGTGAGTTGGTCGTGCAGCACGTGAGTTGGCCATGCGGATCCAGATATTTATATTATAACATGTGAGTTGTCCGTACAGATTATAGGGCTTGGGCTGTGGGAGCCCCTCCAGAGTTTGTACACCCCGAGTGAGCACGGGTACCCATTAAGTGTGAGTGCTGAGGGCTGGAAGCCCAGCAAGTGATTGTTATCCTGAGAGGCTGTACTTGCTTTTCTATGTTGATGCACTTAGTTGCTATCTGTTATTGTTGTGAAATCTCTAAAAGATTTTATATCCGGATTGCATGAACTTGAACTGTAGAAAATTGATTTGATTTAAACTGCCAAATTTGAAAGCATGTCTATTCTTTGCTGGAATTATTGAAAGTGAACAATAACTATGCAGCTCGTCATTATCTTCAGTTCCTTAGTTATTATTGTTACTTGCTGAGTTGGTTATACTCATACTACATCCTGCACTTCGTGTGCAGATCCAGGTATTTCCGGACATAGCAGGTACTACTTCTCTCGCACAGTTGATTTTTCGGAGATTCAGAGGTAGCTGTCATATTTCACAGACCTTGCCTCTCCTTCCTTGTCTCCTCATTTACTACATTTGGTCGCGAACTATTAAGGACCGTATTTCCAGGCTTGTATTCATATTAGATGCTCATGTACTCAGTGACACCGAGTTTTGGGAGTGTTATATTTGAAATTGTGAGATTTCTTCAGCTAAATTTAATTATTTTGTTATCAAATTTAAAAGATATGGTGTTTTATTGAGATTTTAGGCTTGCCTAGTATTGAGATAGGCGCCATCACGATAGGTGATATTTTGGGTCGTGACAAGTTGGTATCAGAGCTTTAGGTTACATAGGTCTCACGAGTCATGAGCAGGTTTAGTAGAGTCTTGCGGATCGGTACAGAGATGTCTGTACTTATCTTCGAGAGGCTGTAGAACCCTTAGGAAAATTTCACTTTCTTGTATTTTATCGTGCGGAATTGATTCAGCTTGAAACATAACTCTTTGAATTCCTTCCACGCATTTATATGCGCACATGAGCGCTCAATATCAGCTGTGCATCGCCGACTTGTGATTCTATGAACGAGATTCAAGATGTGTATTCTGTGTTTTGCTGATGGGCCAGTCTGGCGGACTTGAGGCTAGGTTTAGACCGCAACTTAGGCTTGGTAGCTTCAGTTGTAACCTGTACATTTGGACTCATACATCCGGTAATGTCCCTGCGAGTGGAATCTTTGGCTCTATGAGCGGTAGAATGGCTTTGTAATGAGTATGATGTAACTGCGGGATGTGTTAAGATGATTTGAATATGATGAGAAATGTTTCCTTGAAATCTAAAGGAAGGCCATCGGGTGCTTTATTTTCGTTTTGATGTGACGTACAATCTCGAGTGTGAATGTTTTGAAAGATCTTTCACGTTGTTAAATTTTGGGGCAAATTAAATTATCGTGTCTGGTTAATGAGTTTGGACTCAGAAAGATTAAGTGATTTCATAGTAATTGTGGTTGCGAAAGGGTATAACAAGATGCCAATTTGAGACTAAACAGGTGGGTTATCTCCTGCGGAGTAATTTATGTAGGTGTGTTCCGTATGATGTGAATAAAGATTTGTTTTTCTTCCAGCGGGGTGTATGTGTTGAGACTTGAATTTGAATCTGGTTGAGAAAGCTGACTTGAGTGTTAAGAGAATGAATTCGAGATTAGCGGATGACTGAGGTATTTTATGGTTGGTGTGTCTTGATCTTGAGAAGAAGTTTTGTTAAACTGACTGCGGTATTAAGGCAGTAATAAAGTATGGGTATTATGAGTTATCAAGTATTTTAATCTATAGCTTTGAGCCATGTGGGGGAGCCTACTATTGACAATCCAATTCATGGTTATGTGTCAAATTTGTTTTGTTTTGGTCTGAAGTATACTTGGGAATCAGTGATGACTTGCAGAGGTGGAGTTCGCGAATGACTCGAGTAAGGAAATTTCCTGAATACGGGATATAATGCACTTACGAAAATATAAAAAATATGGAATGATTAAGGAGTTATTTTGAAGGATGTAGTGCACACGAAGTATGAATTTGATTGGTCGTGTTAAGACAGGGTTACTTATTTGAGTGTTGATTGTGCTAAAGGAGCACATGTTTTTTGGCCCGTTTAGGGCGGAGTAAATTAGATTTGAGCAGAGTGGATGACTCTCGAGAGGGTTCTAATGGATTCAAAATGTATATGTGGAAATTGAAAATTTTTCGAATTTGTATGTCACTAGAATCAGTTACTTACATTGGATGGTATCAGGACGTACAATAATTATGTTTGACTATGGATTCTACATTTTCAGTATAAGAAAAGAAAGAGGAACAATTTTAAATTCGCATACGGTATTTTCAGAGTGGGTGTTACGGTTGGGGTATTTATGAAGGTGCTTAAGAAGAATACAATGGCTTATGGGCCTTAGGGCGATGTGATTTTATGTTAGGATGTCTTGTAGTGAGCTTGGGTAAGGATAGTAGTGTTTTGACAAGGATAAATGTCAACCTAAGGGTAATTTAGAAGAAACTCGAAGAAAATAGGACAAATGGGTAACATGCTGGATTAGTATGGTAATGGTATGCTCGGTTCTTTTGGTTCATATGATGATGTGGGGCTTTACGAGTGCTTTGTGGCAATACTCTCGGATCTGGCAACTTGTGTGGCTTGGTGGAGTTATAGGGATTCAGTTCTGATAGCTTGGTTATGTGCAAATGGATTTTAAAATATTCTTAATGGTTTCTACCATGGGTTGAACCGGATATATTCTACCGGTGTAGGGAACGTGTTGTGTATTATGAATTCCTCCTGGAAGGAAGCAAGATGAAGGTTACTGAATGATCGGGTATGTAATTTGCTGGTTACCGAAAATTCATAATGAGATTCTGGTGCTTGTCACATGATGACATGATAGATATGGTGTGTGGCGCGGGATTGATCTACATGTACAAGGTGGTTGTTCATTTTTGAAAGGAAGATCACGAATTTTGGACAGAATGGTCAATTTCAGATAATTAGATGAATGTTATACATGCTCGGTAATCCCTGAGAAGGGTGCGCATTTCAAAAGGCACATTGTGTTTTGACTTACGGATGTTCATTGGTATTGCAGTACTCACCTGGTTGATAGACTGCTGATATTCAAATTATTACTATGTGGCACGGAAGAATTATGTAAGTATTCCTTATGGGAAGATCATGAATGGAAGATGTGTTAGTCATTCTAGTGCTGGAGTTGGGATCAGTTACGGTGATTCATGTGTTTGATGAATTTGGAGATTGAGAGTTCTCAGAAGTATATTGTTTCGGGTTGCGACCTATTTGAGGTGAATATTTTATTTTAACTCAGTGGTGGCACTAGTTGCGTTAATTATTTGTGATAGCTACGCGCTATAAGTGTGCATATATGTGAGGTTTGAGCCCATGTGCGGGCATTGGAGCAAGTATTCATACTCGGAAGAATGCTTAGGCTATTATATGCCTAAAGTTGACTGTTAAGCGTAAAGTTATAACGTTTTCATACCTTTGTTGAGAACTATCTGGGCTATACTTGAGGTTANTTGTGATAGCTATGCGCTATGAGTGCGCATATATGTGAGGTTTGAGCCCATTTGCGGTCATTAGAGCAAGTATTCATACTCGGAAGAATGCTTAGGCTATTATATGCCTAAAGTTGACTGTTAAGCGTAAAGTTATAACGTNGAAACTTATTATGTATTGTGATTTCCTCCTAGAAGGAATCAAGAGGAAGGTTTCTAACTAACCGGGTATGTAATTTGCCGGTGACTCAGAGTTAGTAATGGGGTTCTTGTGCTTGTCACATGATGGCATGTGGTGTGTTATGCGGGATTAGGATTTATATGTACAAGGTGATAGTTCAGTCTTGAAGAGAAGGTAACAAATGTTGGACATCATGGCCAGTTACAGATATTTAGATGAATGTTATAACTGCGCGGTAATCCCTGAGAAGGGTGCGCATTTCAAAAGGCGCATTGTGTTCTGATTTTCAGATGTCATCGGTATTGCGATACTCACCTAGTTAATAGACTAGTGATATACGAGTCATTGATATGTGGCACGGAGGAATTATGGAAATATTCCTAGTGGGATGATCGTGCATGAAGGATGTGATAGCCATGCGAGTGCTGGTGTTGTGATAAGTTATGATGGTTCATGTGTACTTATTTGATTGCTCCTCTATGATATGCTTGGATTAGAGGCCTGTGACCATGCCGGGCAAATTATATTATTGGCACGTGAGTTATCTGTGTGGATCAATGTACTGATATTTTTGGCACGTGAGTTGTCCGTGCGGGTCCAGTCATTTATATTATTGGCACGTGCGTTGTCCGTGCAGGTCCAGATATTGATACTATGGCATGTGAATTGTTCGTGCGAGTGATGTTAATGTGAGCTCTAGAAGAGCTGGTTATTGTTATTAAATTTGTGTGTCTTGATTCTACTATATGTAATGAGCTTATAGCATTACAGTTGTAGTGGTGCTTGTTGAACTTGCAATATGGTTCTCTTCCTTGAGACATCTCCCATATTTGATATGGCGTGTCTGTGGGATAGTTGTGTTTAATAATATAAGATCATTGGACCTAGAATATGTACTATCAGGCTTGATTATGGTATATTCGAGAGGATTATGGTTCTGGTTGGGGCGAGAGAGCTCCATGGCTAGTTGATCTGATGAGTGGTTATGAGTTTTTGATTGTTTCTTTCATCATTGGCAGTGTACGAAGGTTTTGGAATGAGGTTCTGTTGAATGTGGGGTTTTATAGTAGTACTTGGTTGGTTTTGAGTAGTTACTGTGATCAGAAATGGTGTTACGAGTATGCAAGTTATGTAGTATGTTATACGATTGTATCTGGGATTATGGTTATGGCTGGGTACAGCTTGTTCAGGCTTATACAATGTGTAGATGTGGGGTTCAGGTCTTAAAAAGAATTCTGGATGTTAGAAATTTGGCTCCAAGATTTTTGGGCTAAGGTTAAATTAATGATTTTTAGTTATGTTGTGTGGTCAGGCCTATATAGAATAGGGTGACATGGNTGGTCAAGTTTGAGGAATTTAGTTCTAATAGCTTAATTATGTGCAAATGGATTTCAAAGTGTTCTTGATGGTTTCTATCATGGTTTGAACCAGATATTTTCTACTGGTGTGGGAAACTTATTATGTATTGTGATTTCCTCCTAGAAGGAATCAAGAGGAAGGTTTCTAACTAACCGGGTATGTAATTTGCCGGTGACTCAGAGTTAGTAATGGGGTTCTTGTGCTTGTCACATGATGGCATGTGGTGTGTTATGCGGGATTAGGATTTATATGTACAAGGTGATAGTTCAGTCTTGAAGAGAAGGTAACAAATGTTGGACATCATGGCCAGTTACAGATATTTAGATGAATGTTATAACTGCGCGGTAATCCCTGAGAAGGGTGCGCATTTCAAAAGGCGCATTGTGTTCTGATTTTCAGATGTCATCGGTATTGCGATACTCACCTAGTTAATAGACTAGTGATATACGAGTCATTGATATGTGGCACGGAGGAATTATGGAAATATTCCTAGTGGGATGATCGTGCATGAAGGATGTGATAGCCATGCGAGTGCTGGTGTTGTGATAAGTTATGATGGTTCATGTGTACTTATTTGATTGCTCCTCTATGATATGCTTGGATTAGAGGCCTGTGACCATGCCGGGCAAATTATATTATTGGCACGTGAGTTATCTGTGTGGATCAATGTACTGATATTTTTGGCACGTGAGTTGTCCGTGCGGGTCCAGTCATTTATATTATTGGCACGTGCGTTGTCCGTGCAGGTCCAGATATTGATACTATGGCATGTGAATTGTTCGTGCGAGTGATGTTAATGTGAGCTCTAGAAGAGCTGGTTATTGTTATTAAATTTGTGTGTCTTGATTCTACTATATGTAATGAGCTTATAGCATTACAGTTGTAGTGGTGCTTGTTGAACTTGCAATATGGTTCTCTTCCTTGAGACATCTCCCATATTTGATATGGCGTGTCTGTGGGATAGTTGTGTTTAATAATATAAGATCATTGGACCTAGAATATGTACTATCAGGCTTGATTATGGTATATTCGAGAGGATTATGGTTCTGGTTGGGGCGAGAGAGCTCCATGGCTAGTTGATCTGATGAGTGGTTATGAGTTTTTGATTGTTTCTTTCATCATTGGCAGTGTACGAAGGTTTTGGAATGAGGTTCTGTTGAATGTGGGGTTTTATAGTAGTACTTGGTTGGTTTTGAGTAGTTACTGTGATCAGAAATGGTGTTACGAGTATGCAAGTTATGTAGTATGTTATACGATTGTATCTGGGATTATGGTTATGGCTGGGTACAGCTTGTTCAGGCTTATACAATGTGTAGATGTGGGGTTCAGGTCTTAAAAAGAATTCTGGATGTTAGAAATTTGGCTCCAAGATTTTTGGGCTAAGGTTAAATTAATGATTTTTAGTTATGTTGTGTGGTCAGGCCTATATAGAATAGGGTGACATGGGATCACCCCAGGTACGTGCATGGTAAGGAGGAACAATGATTTAAAGGCGTAGGAACAACTTTTGGAACATTCGAGGAAGAACATATGTTTAAGTGGGGGAGATTGTAATGACCCGACCGGTCGTTTTGAGCATTTACGCTCCTTCCAACTATTTGAAGTCTTTAATAACTTCCTACGAGGTATTATGACTTGTGTGAATTGTTGGTTTTGGTTTTAAGGTATTTTAGAGTTAGCTTGGAAGAATAAATTTTCATGTTGGAAGCTTAAGTTGAAATAGTTAACTGGATATTGACTTATGTGTTAACGACCTCGGAATTTAATTCTGATGATTTCAATAACTCCGTATGGTGATTTTAAACTTAGGAGCGTGTATGGAAAATTATTTGGAGGTCCGTAGTGGAATTAGGCTTGAAATGCCGAAAGTTGAATATTGGGAAGTTTGACTAGGGGGTTGACTTTTTGATATCGAGGTCGGAATCCGATTCTGGAAATTTGAATAGCTTCGTTATGTCATTTATGACTTGTGTGCAAAATTTGAAGTCATTCCGGATTGATTTGATGTATTTCGGCACAAGCGATAGAATTTGCAAGTTCAAAGTTCATTAGGCTTGAATTGAGTTGTGATTCATGGTTTTAACGTTATTTGATGTGATTTGAGGCCTCGAGTAGGTCAGTGTTATGTTATGTAACGTGTTGGTATATTTGGTTAAGGTTCCGAGGGCTTGGGTGTAATTTGGATCATTGGTTGAGAGATTTATAAAGTTAAGAAATTTGGGAGTTTGGCCATGGTCAATATCGGGTCACGATAACCTCTTTTCAGTGTTTTGAGTGCGCGAGCAGGTCCGTAGCCTGTTTTATGATTGAAATTCATATATAGTTTATGTCCGGGAGGTTCCGGATGAGTTTCAGGGTAAGTTTTGAGCGAGTCCGGGCATTTCGGCAATCTAATATTGTTCTGGCACTTTTGGGGGTACGGACTGCACATTTTTGGGTGCTGAGGCGAAGGAGGGGCGCGGACCGCACATAAGAGTGGGACCGCCGCAGAATTTCATGGCCGTGCTTGGAATTTTGCGGACCGCACAATTCTGTCCGCGGCCTCGCTCCAGGTAGTTCTGCAGATTCGCCGGTCCAACTTCGGAAGCCTATATCTTTTGATCTACAAAGAATTTTGAGATGATTCAAAAATGAAAGTTGTATCCCTTCGTGTCTAGTTTCCAGAGAAGTAAAGATGCCATCATTTGGACATCTATAGAGAAAGTTATGGCCAAAATATTAAATCCTGGCATTGCAGCCACCAAAAAGTGCGGCCGCACCAATTTTACGCGACCGCAGGACCTTGGAGGCGCGGCCATGCTTGGAATTTCGCGGACCGCACACAGTGAGTTCATAAAATGGGCTATATAACCGAGGCTTAGGTTATTATTTCATTTTTGGGCCTAAAGAGCTCGGTTTGAGACGATTTTTCATGAGTTTTTCAAGAAATTCATTGGGGTAAGTGATTCTAACTCATATTTGATTAACATACATAAATATATCATTATTTTCATCATGTAATCAGTATTGTGAGATGATAATTTGGGGAAAATTGTAGAAATTGTATAAAATAAATTTTTGGGAGTTGAACAATGATTCGGAGTCAGATTTGAGTGAAATTAGTATGGTTGATCTCGTAATTGAATGAGTTGTTGAATTTTGTAACTTTTGTCGGGTTCCGAGACGTGGGCCCCATGGGAGATTTTTGAGCTAAATTTAGGATTTTTATGGAAAATTAGTATTTTCTTATGGAATTAATTCCAATAAATTTAATTGACCGAAACAAATTAATTGTGACTAGATTCGAGGCATTCAGAGGCCGATTTGCAAGGCAAGGGCATATCAGAGTAAAGAATTTCACACTCTGAGATAAGTAACAGTTTTAAATCTGGTCCTGAGGGTATGAAACCCCGAAATGTTATGTCATATGATTATTTTGGAGGTGATACACATGCTAGGTGAAGGGCGTGTGGGCGTGCACCGAGGGGATAGTAGCATGCAGTGTTGATAGCTTCTGCCCAGAAGGTTTTTGCAATGCCACTATCAATCAACAATGTTCTTGTCATATCTTCAAGAGTCCTATTCTTCCTCTCCACAACACCATTTTGTTGAGGTGTTCTTGGAGCTGAAATATTATGAGTGATGCTATTTTCAGCACAAAATTCATCGAATTTGGCATTGTCAAACGCTGTGCCATGATCTGACCTGATACTTATTACATTATGGCTCATCTTCACTTGGATCATTTTTACAAATGCAACAAATACTTCAAATGTTTCATCCTTGTATCTAAGAAACAGAATCCAGGTGAATCTGGAATAGTTATCCACAATAACAAAGATGTACTTCTTTCCTCCTCTACTTGGCTCTCTCATAGGTCCACATATATCCATATGAAAGAGATCAAATGGCCTTGAGGTGCTGACTTCCTTTTTGGGCTTGAAAGAATATCTTACTTGCTTTCCTTTTACACATGCATCACACACTTTGTGATTCTTGAAGCTTGAGTTGGGAAGGCCACGAACCAGGTCCTTCTTGACCAACTTGTTCAACAACATAAAGCTTGCATGACCCAATCTTCGATGCCATAGTTTAGCATCATCATCTACAACACTCAGACAACTGAGATCTCCGCAAAGATTTAAAGTCAGCTACATAGATGTTTTTGTAACTTTTGGCCGCCAAAACCATTTCACCAGTCACGAGATTTGTGACCGTGCATATTTTTGAAACAAACTCCACCTTGTTTCCCTTGTCACATATTTGGGAGACACTTAGCAAGCTGTACTTCAACCAATTCACGTAGTACACGTTTCTAAATGAGTGAGAAAGAGACTTCCCAATCCTTTCTACTCCCAAAATGTATCCCTTTTTGCCATTTTCAAAGGATACACTCCCTCCTTGCAGGGCTTTGAGTGAGAGGAAATTATTTGTGCCTCCAGTTATGTGCTTTGAGCAGTCACTATCCATGTACCATTATTGGATGCTCCCTTTCACTGCCCCCTGCACAAAAAAATCAAGGGTTAGACTTAGGAACCCAAACAAGTTTGGGTCCCTTGTAATGAGGAAAGGGATGAATCAGAACCTATTTTTATCCAAGCAGGCATTACACGTTTTTTATATAAGGAATCAGGTTCTTTAGAAGTAGTTACCCTTTTTTTGCAAAAAATGTATTTTTCTGTTGAGACTGAAATCTGGCCTTATAGGTGTCCTTAAAGTGTCCAGTGTTATCACAGTGAGTGTAGAGCCAGTTATCAAGTATAGTGACATACTTGCTATGAGGGTTGTAAGGAGTCTTTTCCCTTTGGAACCCTATCCATTGCATGTATCCTCCATTGTTTTTATACAAGGAAGTGATAGAATCAGAGGACTAGGTCCACTTAAGTGAGTTTTCTAGATCACTCTTAACCCTTCCTAGATCTTCCTGAAGTTACTTGTTTTTCTCAAGCTCAACACACAAACTAGATTTCACTGATTTTAATTCATCTTCAATCCTAAGATGTTCCTCACTTGCAAC
The DNA here is from genome assembly GCA_000715115.1 of Nicotiana otophora. Classification (NCBI taxonomy): domain Eukaryota; kingdom Viridiplantae; phylum Streptophyta; class Magnoliopsida; order Solanales; family Solanaceae; genus Nicotiana; species Nicotiana otophora. The sequence continues at coordinate 28,181 of AWOL01S0034153.1, read as the reverse complement.
TTCCTTTCCCTTTCGAGTAATCTCATGACTGCCTTCTACTTTTTGCTCATCAATTGTTTCCTTTAGGTCTACTACTACCACTAATAGGTCATCTCTCTCATGCTCTACGTTAGCTACTTTCTTAGTTAAGGTTTCTTTCTGAACTTTAAGACTCTTGATAGACTCTTTTAGATCAACCACAACAACCATTAGGTCATCTCTCTCATGTTCTATGTTTGCAATTATTTCAGTCAGGGCATCCTTTTCGCTTTACAAACTCTCAATGGTTTCTTTTACATCCACCACAACAACTACTAGATCATCTCTCTCATGTTCTACTTCTCCTAGTTTCATAGTTAAAGCATTTTTATCATTTATAAGACTGTGGTAAGCATCAATTAAAACATTTGCTAGAGACATAAGTTTTTTTTGGAGAGTAAGAATTCAGATTTCTTTGAACATCTAGAAAGTTTACCTCATCGTCATCATCTTCATCATCATCAGATTGTGCCATCAGGGCAAATATAGAGTCATATGTAGTTGCTTCACTTTCCACTGCCATCATGGAGTTGTCACCTTTGTCATCATCTTCACCAGATTCGCTGGAGGAGTCTTGTCACGACCCAAACTTTCACATATCGTGATGTCACCTAACTCAGTAATAGGCAAGCGAACAATCCTAATGAACCATTGTATCTTTTAAATTTAAAAACATAATAATTAAATTCAGCATAAGAAATCTCACAAATACAAATATAAACACTCCTAAACCTCAGTGTCACTAAGTACTAAGCATCTAAATCAATAAAAAGTCTGACTGATAAAAATCAATGTCTGAAATATAGAAGAGTACAATAACTAAAAAGGAAGGAAATCAAGTCTGCGGACGTCAACCAGCTACCTTGATAGTCTTCAACAGAAATAACCCCCAAATCTAGCAGTCGTTATATCCGGGAGTACCTGGATCTGCACACGAGGTACAGAGTATAGTATAAGTACAACCAACTCAATAAGTAACAAGACTAACCTCTGGGATGAAAGTAGTGACGAGCTCCGCAGGTACAGTCCAATACATAAATAATGGTACAGAAATATAGGCATGCTTTCAAGTTCAACAGTTAAACGCAGTACAAGCAAAATAGATCAATACTGCATGATATGAGGAATGTGATATCTCAGTGGAAAGATTTCCTGTACTACTGGTCACAAATCATTTGGTCACTCGGTACTGTCTATGGCCGATCCAGCCCAGGGATATTCCACCCCGTATATATATTCACATCGACTGATAGTCAGTCCCTCAGTACCGTATATGGCCAATCCAGCCCTGGGTAATTTATCCCACATGTAAATGATACGGAAAAGATCCATGTCCAGGGAAAATTCATCATAATATAAATAAATAAGGCAAGTCCATGCCCTGGGAAGTCCATCCCGAATATATATATATATAATCACCTACGCCCACTGGGGTGTGTACAGACTCCGAAAGGGCTCCTTCATCCCAAGCGTAATATAAAGCCGATATGGCCCACTGCAGCCGAGCAGTTCCGATCCGTATAATAAATAAGCCTATAAGCCCTGCTGTAGACGGGAAGCCCCGATCCATATAATAATAAAGCCAATAAGGCCTGCTGCAGGCGGGCAGCCCCGATCCATATAATAATAAAGCCAATAAGGCCTGTTGTAGGCAGGCAGCCCAATCCATGTAATAATAAAGCCAATAAGGCATGCTGCGGCGTGCAGCCCGATCCCATAATAATAATAACAATATATATCAAGCCGATATGGCCTGCTGCAGGCGGGCAACCCCGATCACATAAATATCCTCACAATGGATGAGTATGACTATGAAATGTATATTTTAAAATAATTAATTTATTAGCAACACGACCCATGGGTCCCAAAATATTGACACATAGCCTAAACATGATCTTTAATAAGAGCCTCAACTCAATTTCTCTAACATGTGGGAAATGTTCAGATTATAACATGATTCTTTAATTTTACAACTTCACAGAATTTATTCAAGTCACAATTTCAATGATGCACATCCACACACTCGTCAACTATCGTATGTGTCACTTCCAAACAATTTATATAACAGCAATTCGGGGATTCATACCCTTAGAATCAAGTTTAGAAGAGTTACTTACCTCAAACCGTATAATTATTTACTCCGTTATGCCTTTGCCTCGCAAATCTGCCTCCAAAAGCCTCGTATCTAGTCACAATTAATTTGATTCAGTCAATACAAATCATTGGAATTTATTCCATATGAAAATACTAATTTTCCAACAAAGTCCGAAATCTAACTCAAAAATTGCCTGTGGGGTTCACATCTCGGAACCCGACGAAACACCCAAAATCTGACAACCCATTCAATTAAGAGTCCAACCATACTAATTTCATTCAAATCCGACTCTGAATCGGTATTCAAGTCCCAAAAGTTATTTTATGACATTTCTACAATTTTTCCCAAATTTTCATCTCAAAATACTAATTTGATGATGAAAACAATGATATATTCATGTATATTAACCAATTCCGAGTTAGAATCACTTACCCCGAAAACCTTAAACCCCATGAAAAATCATCACAAACCGAGCTCTCTAGGTCCAAAAATGAAATAATACCCTAGGCCTCGGTTATATAGTACACCCTCTAACCTCCCAATGTGCGGTCCGCATATTTCCAAGTTCGGTCGCACATTTCCAAGTTCTGTGGTCGCATAAAAATTGTGTGACCGCACTTCACAGCCTCTCCACTACCACGTTTTAGTAAATTGGCCATAACGTTCTCTACAGATGTTCAAATGATGATTTCTTTACCTTTCTGCAAACTAGACACGAAGGGCTATAACTTCGTTTTCTGAATCATTTCCAAATTCTTTGTGGATCAAAAGATATAAGCTTCCAAAATCGGGCCAGCGAACCTGCAGAACACCCTGAAGTGCGGCCGCAGACAAAATTGTGCGGTCTGGATTTTTCGTCTGCGGTCCGCACATTTTCGTCTGCTGCAGCACTTTTTCATCTGTTACAACACTCAAAAATGTGCCTCAGCACATGAAATTGTGTGGTCCGCACTTCCAACATTCCAGAACAATATCAGCGTGCATAAATGCCCGGACTTGCTCAAAACTCACCCCAAAACTCATCTGAGGCCCCCGGGACCTCAACCAAAGATATCATCAAGTCCTAAAACACCATACAAACCTGGGCGAACCCTCAAATCACCTCAAACAACATCAAAAGCATGAATTACACACGGATTGAAGCCTAATGAACTTTGAAATTTACAACTTCTACAAACAACGTCAAAACCTATCAAATCACGTTCGATTGACCTCTAATTTTACATACAGTCATAAATGATATATCAGAGCTATAAAAATTTTCAGAACTGGATTTCTACTCCTATATCAAAAAGTCAACTCCTCTATCAAATTTCCAAACTTAAATATTTATTTTAGCCATTTCAGGCCTAATTTAGCTACGGGCTTCCAAAAATATTTTCCGAACATGCTCCGAAGTCCACAATCACCATACAGAGCTATTGCAATCATCAAAACTCTATTCCGGGGTCGTTTTCACATAAGTCGACATCCGGTCACTATTTTAGCCTAAGCTTTAAACCTTGGAACTAAGTGTTCCAATTCATTCCAAAATCTCTCCGGACCTGAACCAATCACCCCGGCGAGTCACATCACAACTGTAAAGCATAAATTGGGCATTAAATGGGGAATCGGGACTGTAATACTCAAAATGACCGGTCTGGTTGTTACATTCTCCCCCACGTAAACATACGTTTATCCTAGAACGTGCCAAGAGTTGTTTCCAAGCCATCACATCACTATTCCATCTCACCACACATATACCCGGGAGTGATCCCACATCGCCCTATTCTATATAGGCCTGACAACACAACACAATTAAAAATCATTAATTCAACATTAGCCCAAAACCCTTGGAATTTAATTCCCAACACTCTGAATTCTTACAAGACTGGAATCCCACATTTACACACCGTATAAGTTTGAACAAGCTGTATCGAGCCATAACCATAACCACAGATATAATCACATAACATACTACACCACTTCCATGCTCGTAGCACCATTCCCGATCATAGTAACTACTCTAAAACCAACCTGGTACTGATATTAAACCCTATTTCAAACAAAACCTCGTTCAATAACCTTCGTACACTGCTGATAATGAAAGAAACACGCGGAAATATCATAATCCCTTATCAGATCAACAAGTCATGGAGCTCTCTCGCCCCAACTATAACCATAATCACTTTCTAAGCCGACTTTCAATATTATCCTACCGAATATACCGTAATCAAACATGATAGTACCCATTTTAGGTCCAATGACCTTATATTATTAAACACAACTATCCCACTGATATGCCATACCAATATAATGCAAGCCACAATTGCGCAACCTTGTACCCAAAATGGAAGATGTCTCAAAGTGGAGAATCATATTGTAAGTTCAACAAGCACCAACACAACTGTAATGCTATAAGCTCATTATATATAGTAGAACTACGACACACAAATTTAATAACAGTAACCAACTCTTCTAGAGCTCACATTAACATCACTCGCACAGACAACTCACGAACTGGCTGAGCGGGTGGTGGAGCAACTGGTGCAGAAGTAGTAACCTGACTCCTCTACTGTACTGGACCTCACATATGGAGGGGACAATATTTCCTCACATGACCTGACTCACCACACGCATTTCACTCCCTCTCGAAGAATGGTGGCGAGTTCTGAGGCGGACCTCGAGAACCAAAATAACTACCAGAAGAACATGGTACAAATGATCCCTGAACTGATGGTGTACGGGGCTTACTCGAGGCTGGAAGTGCACTGAGAGATGAATGACCCTGATGAGAACTGTATGAACCATGGATCGATGATGCACCACGGTGAACTGGATGACCCGTCTGAGCTGTCTGTAAGGACGACCCCTGCTATGGTAGGACTCCCCTCCCGAAGGTACCATACGAGAACCGCCCTAACCTTGNACCTGGATCTGCACACGAGGTGCATAGTGTAGTATGAGTACAACCAACTCAATAAGTAATAAGATTAACCTCTANGAGGCCTCTTAGCCTCCCTCTCACTACGCTCCTGGATACGGACCATCTCTATCTGCCGAGCAATGTTAACCACCTTATCAAAAGTGGCACCAGATACCCTCTCCCTAGTCATAAGCAATCGCAGTTGATATGTGAGGCTATGTGAGGCCATGAATGAACCTCTTAATACTCTCCCTATCAGTGGGAACCAACCAAACTACGTGATGAGCCAACTTAGAAAATCTAATCTCGTACTGCATCACAGACATGCCATCCTGACGTAACTGTTCAAACTGTCTGCGCAACTCCTTTCTGCACGACTGTGGCACAAACATCTCCAAAAAGAGAACTGAAAACTCCTGCCATGTAAGTGGTACTACACCGATCGGCCTGCGCCTCCCATAAGCCTTCCACCATTTTAAGGCAGCCCCAGAAAACAGAAAAGTAGTGAATGAGACCCCATTGGTCTTTAGAATACCCATTGTCCGGAGCATCCACTGGTACTTATCCTGAAATCCCTAAGCATCCTCTGACTCAACACCGCTAAATGATGGAGGTCGAAGCTTCCCAAATCTCTCAAGTCTCCTCTGCTCATCATCTGCCATAACGGGGACTACAGGGGCCTCAGCAGCTACAACTGGCTGGACTGGTAGTGCTCCCGATATCTGAAGTCCCTGCACTACCTGATATGGAGTACGGGTAATAGGGGTATAAGTACCTCCCCTAGCCTGAGAAGTGGTAGGTGCGGCCTGAGCCGAAACCACCTGATCAAGGCTAGTGCCAACTGTCAATATCTGGGCCAGAGCCTCCTGAAGGCCCGGAATCATAATGGCAATAGCTGGAGCCTGAGCTGGTCCCGCCGGCTCAACCATATCTGGAATTTGCTCCTGAGGTGGAGCAACTGGTGGTGCTACAGGTGCTGCTCCAACTGTTGCACGAGCTAAACCTCGACCTCTACCTCGGCCTCGGCCTCTACCACGGCCCCATCCTTTTGTGGCCTTAACCGGTGGCACTGGTGGCTGACCGTCCGATCCGATAGGATGCATTCTCACCATCTGTGAGAGAATAGAATAACAGAATTTTAGTTTCTAGAATCAACACGTTCGCACGACCGAATAAAAGAAAGTGCAATATTCCTAAGGGCCTCTTGAATATAAGTACAAACATCTCTGTAATGATCCGCAAGACTCTACTAAACTTGCTCATGACTCGTGAGACCTATGAAACCTAGAGCTCTGATACCAACTTGTCATGATCCAAAATCTCACCTGTCTTGATGGCGCCTAACAATCCCAATGAACTACCGTATCTTTTAAATTTGAAAACATAATAATTACATTCAACGGAAGAAAACTCACAAATACAAATATAAACACTCCTAAGCCCGGGTGTCATTGAGTACATGAACATCTAAATGAATACAAAGTCTAACTGATAAAAATCATTGTCTAAAATATAGAATACTATAATAACTAAACAGGAAGGAAATCAAGTTTGCGGACGTCAACCAGCTACCTTGATATTCTTCAACAGAAATAACTCCAAAATCTAGCGGCCGTCATATCCGGGAGCACCTGGATCTGCACACGAGGTGCATAGTGTAGTATGAGTACAACCAACTCAATAAGTAATAAGACTAACCTCTGGGCTGAAAGTAGTGATGCGCTCCGCAGGTACAGTCCAATACATAAATAATGGTATAGAAATGAAGGCATGCTTTCAAGTTCAACAGTTAAACTTAGTACAAGCAAAATAGATCAATACTGCATGATATGAGGAATGAGACATCTTAGTGGAAAGACTTCCTATACTACTGGTCATAAATCATTCGGTCACTCGGTACTGTCTATGGCCAATCCAGCCCAGGGATATTCCATCCCCTATATATATTCACATTGACTGACAGTCAGTCCCTCAGTACCATATAAAGCCAATCCAGCCCTGGGTAATTTACCCCCACATGTAAATGATACGGATAAGATCTATGTTCAGGGAAACTTCATCACAGTATAAATAAATAAGGCAAGTCCATGCCCTGGGAAGTCCATCCCGAATATATATATATATATATATATA
>AWOL01S0034146.1:0-24300 GCA_000715115.1 Nicotiana otophora | reverse complement strand
AAATGACCCTCGGCATCCTTCCCTCCAAGAACTCCCCACCTTGCTCTTGGGGTGACTCGAACTCACAACCTCTTAGTTGGAAGTGGAGGGTGTTTACCATCAGAGCAACCCACCTTGTCAAAAAGCATATTCCCTTTATATATTTTCCGAGATCTAAATTTTGTCGAAGTGTTAACAGTAGTATTAAGGAATTGGTTGAAAAACAATTAAACAATGCTAGTCAAAAAAGATTTCTGTGGTTTTTTAAAATTTGGGGTTGAAAATTACGTAGCTTTGTTGAGTGTAACAAGTGAAATAACTTATGTTTTACAGTGTTAGAATTTGAGCAAATTTATTGGATCTCTATGGTTTTTTAAAATTGATCGCTCATAAATTCGGCCGTTTGTAAACAAACTATCACACATATTGTAAAATTAATTAGCATAGTAAATCTATTTGTTTAATTAATTGGAGCATGAACAGTATTATGAGTGAATGTAATACCGACAATCGTTTCATATGCTCTTATTACAACGATTTTTTAAAAAACAATAATAACAATTGAACAGAATGNAAGCCAGACACTCACACCTCCTCACTGGCTCATCTGGGGGTTCTCCTCTGAACGTACCCGGACCATCCAAACCTTGCTTCCCGCAACTTGTCATCCATGGGAGCCACACCCACCTTCTTCCGGATATCTTCATTCCTAACTTTATCCATCTTAGTATGCCCGCACATCCACATCGACATCCTCATTTTAGCTACTTTAATCTTCTGGATATGTGAGTTCTTAACTGGCCAGCACTCAGCCCCATACAACATGGTTGGTCTGACCACCGCTCTATAAAATTTACCTTTGAGAATCGGTGGCACTTTCTTGTCACATAAGACTCCAGACGCTAACCTCCACTTCATTCACCCTACCCCTATACGGTGTGTGAAATCCTCGCCGATCTCCCCATTCCCTGAATAACCGACCCAAGGTACTTGAAACTATCCCTCTTGGGGATGACCTGTGATTCAAAGAAATACGTACATCACATATACTTATTCTAATGTCTTATCGTGATTTTGGTATACGAATTGTGCATTTGCTTTAGTTGCTCGACGTGACAGCGTAATATGCTAACTCGTACTCAAATATATCTTGTAACAATATTATATTCTTCGTGACCTTAAAAAATAAATTCTATTTTCTCAAATACATAATATAATTTTCATCTTATTCCTTATTGGAAATCAAACTANGGTCAAAAGTAAATTTACATATTTATGATTTTTTCCGTTTATACTACCAAGCAAGCAATGCCATGAACTTAATGCATTCCAATAATGGAAAGTTGGGAACGTTACAATTTAAGACAGAGAATTGAGATAACTTCAAACTTCCACCAAAGTACACATATTACATATAGTATGAGTAACAAAGTTTTGACGTATTCGTTGGGCATTCAGTGAAATTATTTAAATTTTAAATTTTATTCGGCAACGTCTTAGTTATTTCATTTATACTTCCTAAATCAAGAGTGTTTTTGATCGGTACTGATTTCTCCCTTAAGTCATTACTCATTACTGCTTAAAGAATTACAAAGTAATGTAAGAATATTAAAGAGTTTTTTTTATTTTAGCCAAGTCATTCGAAAATTAGTAATGCAATAAGTGTAATGCACATATTATTTCTTGTTAGACTTTTGTAAGTTGTAGTAGGGAGCCACTTCCTTCAGGAGAATTAATGCGTATTCTTCTTCTCGTAATATGAATAAAATTACTAGTACACTGTATATTTAAAATATGTAACTATTTCTCAAACAAAATAAAAAGGTTGCTCTATACTAGGATAATCTTTTTCTTTTTAGTTATTTTAATCAATATATTAATATTCTTTCTATTTTATTCTATATCTTATTTTATAATAAAATTAATAATGCATAAATTTCACATAACTTCTGTAAAATTTAGATAACTGACTTTAGAGTACGCGCAATGCGCGTGTACTTCATATCAGTGAGTATAAATTTTTTTAAAATTAACATATGTAATTGAGTTAATAAAATAAAATTTTAAAAAGTACAAGCTCTTGAAAATGATGCAACAACAACAACAACAACCCAGTTAAATCTCACTAGTGGGTCTCGGGAAGGTAGTGTGTACGCAGACCTTACCCCTACCCAAGGGGGTAGAAAGGTTATTTCCGAAAGACCCTCGGCTCAAGAAGATGAGAAGAGGCAATATATTAGTACCATCAAAAGAAACCATGAAACAAATAACAGCATCACCAGAACCAAAAAATAGATGAACATCAAAACAATAACTAGTGGATACAACTCGGCACTAAGAGGAACGAAAAAGTAGTGTGACTCAACATTAACCACTAACAGTCTAAGATTAAGTCATAACAAGCTAGCCTCATTCTGGTGCACCGTAGAAATATGTACAACTATCTCCTACCATACAACCTTAATGCTCGATCTCCACAACTTCCTGTCTAGGGCCATGTCCTCGGTAGTTTAAAGTCACGACATGTCCTGCATGATCAACTCTCTCCAATACTTCTTAGGCCGCCCTCTACCTCTCCCCGTACCCACCAAAGCCAGACACTCACACCTCCTCACTGGCTCATCTGGGGGTTCTCCTCTGAACGTACCCGGACCATCCAAACCTTGCTTCCCGCAACTTGTCATCCATGGGAGCCACACCCACCTTCTTCCGGATATCTTCATTCCTAACTTTATCCATCTTAGTATGCCCGCACATCCACATCGACATCCTCATTTTAGCTACTTTAATCTTCTAGATATGTGAGTTCTTAACTGGCCAGCACTCAGCCCCATACAACATGGTTGGTCTGACCACCGCTCTATAAAATTTACCTTTGAGAATCGGTGGCACTTTCTTGTCACATAAGACTCCAGACGCTAACCTCCACTTCATTCACCCTACCCCTATACGGTGTGTGAAATCCTCGCCGATCTCCCCATTCCCTGAATAACCGACCCAAGGTACTTGAAACTATCCCTCTTGGGGATGACCTGTGATTCAAAGAAATACGTACATCACATATACTTATTCTAATGTCTTATCATGATTTTGGTATACGAATTGTGCGTTTGCTTTAGTTGCTCGACGTGACAGAATAATATGCTAACTCGTACTCAAATATATCTTGTAACAATATTATATTCTTTGTGACCTTAAAAAATAAATTCTATTTTCTCAAATACATAATATAATTATCATCTTATTCCTTATTGGAAATCAAACTGAAAAATACAAAAAATAAAAAAGCCTCTATATTATTAGGTTTAACTATCATACGAACAATTTAATGAGATGGGTATTGTTTAAACCAAACTACATGTATTTCTGAAAAAAATAAAATAGTTATCATAAAAATTAAGGTAAAATTTTAATATATTATTATTATTATTATTATTTTTATTATCTTAACCAACATGAAAGTATCATTATGTAATATAATTCTCAAAAGGTATAAAAATCTATTAACATTTCATGTAATGTGTTTTCAGATAAATTATTATACTAGTATTTGCAATATCTATTTTTATCTGCATATAAATTTTTATTTTTTTGAATTATAAAAGCAAATTATAGTTAACTAATTAAAAGCTATTCATTGATAATATTAAGTGATGGTACTTGAATTCAACTTTCATTGATAATATTTAGTGATGGTACTTGAATTTAACTGATTGGATATTATCTCTCTTAGTTCATTAATAATTTTGCTGAAATATGATCTCTTTTATTATTTGGATGGCTTTATCACGAGAATCTTACTATTAACACTGATATTTGTCACGAGTTTCATAGTTATATTATTAATTAAAGATAATAATGAGTCAGAATACATACAAAGTATAAAAGACAACAAAAATTTAAAACCAAGGAATTTTTTTAAAAAATTCGAAACTAATTCTTTCAAAAATAAATTCAAAATAAAATGCATAACTAATGGCTTTTGGATCTTTTGATTTAAAATTTTGAATAATAAACTTACTATTTGTCCCTCAAGTGAGTCCCACGCCCATAAAAAAATATACGTAATTCATAGTATCTCAATATGAAAAGTATGTTATTGTTAATTTAAATAAGGTAAAACTTTTATTATTTTTAAAATCCTAAATATTAAGAGTCTTATATATTTTAAATAAGGAAAGACTTTTAGTAAAATTAAATGACTATTCCTAAATATTAGGAAAATAATTAAATAATTATTCCTAAATATTAGGGAATTAGTTAGAATGACTATTTTGGCAAGTATGAACTTTATTTTTAAATGATAAAAAAAGCGAACGATATTTTGCTAAAGATATTCGTGCTTTTAATATAGTAGTACAATATGATATAGATATATTAGACCATGTTAATACTCCTACAAATATTAAAATGTTAACTATGGGTGTGTGTATATATATATATATGGAGATTATTTCTTGATATTATCAATGTTTTGGTCACATAAATATATGTCTAACATTTTCTTAAATTTAACATTATAAAAGACCAAAAAGGCCTACAACCTCCTTGTAAGTTATGTTCAGGCAAAATTGAAAATAAAAACGGAATACAGAGAAGAAAAAAATAAAAAGAATTGAAAAACGGAATACCTTTTCAATAGTGCTGTTATTATTTCCAAAATATCAGTCCCCCCTTTTTTTTTTTTCCGATTCTTTTCCCAAAAGACGTTCCTATTTTCATCGAAGGTAAAACCGAAGTCCTTTTATGTACTGTCGCCGAAATTTTCTCTCTCTTCAATAAACGGCGAAGATTCGATCAGAAGAACAGGGGACGACTAACTGCAAGGTAAGAAAGAACTATATCTTCAGATTCTAATAGTAGCATCATCAATGGCGGAGTAGTCGAACGGTTTCATCGCCAATTCACCTTACAAAAACGGCGGCGTTTTCACCGGATTTCATTCTCTATAGTTAGATTCAGCTCTCGAAATTTCCTCTATTGCATCGGAACCCTAGGTCTGTACTGATTTCAGATTGAGATTTGATGTTACACTTGTCCAGGTGTCAGATTTAAGATAGTTATAGTCGTTCAACTTCATAATTATCAGCGATGGTCCAATATCTGTCACTTTTACTTGTTTATTGGATTCATTTAGTGTTACTTATATGTTGAAATGTTACAAAATGTTAGATTTTGATGCGATTTATTTGATTCAGCTGCATTGGACTTGGAGTTATTGGGACTCTACTTTGTTTTTCAGATTGCTGATTTTAGATGTTGACTTGCTGTTCTGTTGTTGACTTAATTGCTTTATTAGCTGAATGTACTCTCGCAGGAGACATCGACAACTGAAGAAGCAAAGTTTTTCTAAAAGCTTAGTGACATTTTATGAACTTCTGATTTTGGAAAAAAAGCTTTATTGATTGAGTAGTATCATGATTCGTGGGAAGTTTTTAACTGCACTTATCTTTTTTCTGATGTAGGATGAGTGTTTGATTGCCATTTCTGATTAATTTAAAAACTTAGAAAGTTCAAGCTGATATTTTGATGAATAAATAATTGACATGGTAGTTAAACACACTGCTTGCCCTTGCGAGAAAAAGCCACATTTTTGCTTTGCCTCTTCACTATTTTTCACAAAGATGACATAAAGTGGGTGAAATAACACAAGAAAGTCGCCTAATCTCTGAAGGGACTTTTGCTCACGACTTTCTATGTTAAGGGGGCCTCAACTAAATTTTGCTGGCAATGTTAGTTGGTGAATTACAATGTATGAAACTTGGGTTGAGGGTCAAGTTGGTAGTTTTCTTGCATCCCCCGTTTGCAGTGCTCGGGTATCATATGTGGTCCCAAATTAAAGAGTCTTCAGTACTAGATAAAAAGCACCTAAATGGGAGTATTTGGGATAATGGGGGTAGAGTAGACCACAAATGCATTGATCTATTTACTATTTTAATTCGTTAGAAAAATTCAATATTTTCCTAAAACAACAATTCTTTTCATTTGCTAATGAATTTTATTATATGTATTACGTTATAAAAAACAATTTATTAAATTATTTATACTTTATGTTACTCTCGGTTTAATATGACATCTCTTTGACCAATTTCTCCATCTTTTTGCATTTCAAACTATTAGTTCAAATAACTCGTGTGTTTGCTTTCAAAAATTTGCTGAAGAGTCTTAACCAGAATCTTTCAACTTTTTTTTTTGGTGCAAAAACTGTTCTTCAATAAACCACCAAGAATAAAAAGTTTTTAAATTTTGCAAAATTTTTGAATACTTTCAGTTATTGCAAAAATTAAATGCCGGAAGGCTATGGTCTAGTGATAAGAGCGCAACTTGTGATGTGTGGGTTAGGCGCAAAGTCATGGGTTCAACTTGTGATGTGCGGGTTAGGCGCAAAGTCATGGGTTCAATCCCTGCTGCGCAATGGTCTTATTATTTAAGTGGAGAATGGTAGAGGAATTGGCCCATTAATCATTGGGTTTGTGAGTGTGCGCCACTGGCTTAGGGGACTTCTAGGTTATAAAGAAAAATTGAAAAACTTCTCCTTGTTGCTCTTTGGTTGAAAAACAGTTTTTCCTTTTATTTGCAAAACATGCAATTTTTTTTTAATCCAAAACAAGTTTTTTCAATTTTTTTGAAGCAAATGCCACCTAATATACTCGTCTATTTAAAGATAACTCCTAGTGGGTTTAATGAAAATGTGACGACAAAAATATGTACGTTTCACATAGATGATCTTGTTTTCCTTTTTCAATAGGCTGCCCCAAATACCTTCTGTCCATTTTATCCTTTTCTGGTGGGAAGACTGGAGTACAAGTCATCCACGAGTCAACATGTATTCATCGGGAGTCAAAATTACTGTCAAGTCAGTAAAATGAATTCAAACTAGCCCTGCATATATGAGAACATGGAATGCAATTGAAATTTCCTACTATCCCAACTGAAGAAAAGGGCAATTGTTTTTCAAGAAGCTGAAAATTTTAGTTAACTTATTTGGCAACTTTTTGGGTGCTAGTTTTCATTCTCTCTCTCTCTCTCTCTCTTGTGTGTCTTCTTATTTCAGTTTTTTTGTTTTCATTATCTTCTTTCATTTGTTATGGCAGATTGCTTTATCAGTTCTGGAGTTAACTCAGGCCTCAGCTTTTAGTGGCAGATTGCTTCTAGCATTCTACTATTTTGGTACTCCACTTCATCGTGTATCTGGATTGTACCCAGCCTGAATATTAGCTTATCTCTGTGAGCGGTCTCACGGAATATATTGGCTAGGTTCGTCTGGCTTAATGTTGAAGTGTTAATGAGTAGCACAGGCAGTATTGTGTTTGAAGGTGATCAAGGCAAGTCATTGCAATCGCTGTTGTTGGGTTATAAGACTTGTCAATCTGTATAAAAGTCGACTTATTGGATCTGGTGCATTTCAGGAATTTATTTCGTTGAAGTTATTCTCAGGGAAGTTCTTCCCATGAGGTAGCTGGAGCTATAAAATATCTTGTGGTTCACAAGCAAAATGCTATATAATTGGAAGAAGCCTCACATTATTTTCTCTGCAGTGCTTGAGGTTGTTTATGTTGCAATATAACTAGCAATTATGGAACAACTATCAGAGAAAAAGTTCCCTGTCAATGCGAAAGATTATAAGTTATATGAAGAAGTTGGAGACGGTGTTAGTGCAACTGTGTATCGGGCTCTGTGCATTCCTCTTAATGAGATTGTTGCAATCAAGGTTCTGGATTTGGAAAAGTGCAACAATGACCTGGTAAGTTTGCTGTTTTTGATTTTACACGTGATGCCATCTAAACATGTCTTTTAGATATATGTTAGATAGCAAACACCGTGGTATTGAATTTACTCAGAACAGTGTTGTCGAAGACCTGCTCTTTGATTTTAGATATTTTCTTGTTACCTGGTTACCTTTTGTGAAGTTACTTTTTCTTAAAACAATTGGCAATATTGTAAGAATGTTGCATGACTATACATATTTGATCCATCTACATAAGGAAGCAAGTCTCCTGGCCCCGTCTTCTATAGGTACAGACATGTATTAGTCTGTACCAGTGTTGTCAAAGGCTCATTTGAGGCGCGCTTAAGCCCTGAAACTCAAGAAAGCTCAGGGTATGCGCTTCGCCTCACTTAGGCTGCGCTTCAGTGTAGGCAAGGCATCGAGGTGTGCGCCTCATTGCCTATAAGTTCTATTTTGAATAAAGCAGTACAAAACAATAACTATGATTGGCAAAAAGATATATAAATTGTTGAGGAAATCATTATGAATGAAATTGTCACTGCTTTCTTGCATGACATATATATTTTTATTTTTTTCTTCGTTGCGCCTTTTGTAACTAAAGCCCACACTTTAATTGCGCTTTGCGCTTAAAGCTCCGATAGACTTGACCCTTTTTAAACCTTTTGCCTTTGACAACACTGTTTGTACTATTAATGAAGCCCCTACTCCTTTGAGTAAATATCTTGGTCTCTCATCACTGCCTTGGTCATGCATAAAGTTTGTAACAAAATGTACCCAGGTTCTTCTTACTAGCTTTAAGGAAGATGGGGCTCAATTGGTTCGTTTTCCTTTACTCTACTTTCTGCAATTCAGCCATCATCTCTTTTTTTCTTCTTTTTTATTTCATGAATCTTCCTTAGATTAGTCCATCTTTTAGTAAATAGATTTAATCCAAATTAGATCTAAAAAATCAAAAGTTCTTACTGGTTTGCCTTGTGTAGTATGTGACACATGGTTTCTATATTTAGGCAGAATTTACCACATTGTAATCGTGTATCGGCCTGTGAACATTTTATTCATACTAGTCTTAGAGTACGTGCAACTTTTGTTGCGTCAATAATAAAAAATTGTTGATAAACTATATTCTTCATCATATAAATAATATTAATGTCGTGTTTTAATCGAATTTAAATAGTTTCGATTAAAAATTTGAACTAAATGTTAAATAATGTGTCAGCACAAGTTGCTTCGTATTTACAAAAAATTGTAAATTTTTGGCGAAAAAAAAAGAAGAGTTAGAGCTTATACTATTTAAAGAATAATAATTTTATTTTCCAGTTTTAATTTTTTATAAGTTATAGGTCTTCATTGTTTCCTGTTTTTTGGTCTACTTGATATGTTTTTTGCCTTCTATCTTTTCAACTTCAATTTTTATTGCACCAACTTTTACAATTTCATGTAACTCCTATACAATTAAACGTCTTCCAACCTGATGCCCTCCATTTATTGTATTAAGTTTGAAAAGAAAGATAGAAATTTTATCCACACTCATGACTATTTATCATATAATTTATTATTGTTAAAGAAAAGCGGGTTAGGTAAAAGCAAGAATATATATATATATATATATATATTATATTAAAATTAGATGAAAAGATGATATAGCTTTTTGAGAGATTAATTCTATATAATTTGTATTATCGCAACTTGCAACCAACCAAATATCATGTAGCTTCAAAGAATGTAACATTATTATTCATGCTTATTATCTTTGATATCAAACACCTCATGTATTGGAATATATCTAGAAAGTCATATGTAAATAAATTATTATCGCATTTATGGAAATATCATAATGAACTTTTTTAATCTTGAATAATTTTAAACTCCTAAATATTAGGCCTTAATATGTAGTTCAATTGAATTGAATTCCTTTGCTAATCAGTTAATTAAAAAAGTAACTATATTTGTTTTCAACACTAAAGGAATAATTCTTTACCTTTTTCAGATTCTTCTATTAGCTCATCCCAATTTTAAAATATTTAAGTGTAATTATGAAGGAAAATAATAATATTTTTCTTTATATATATTATTAAACTGTTAATTAATAAAAAAATAAATCAGTAAAGTAATAAGAATATGAGATGCATTGATCGAGAAAACAATAGTTGAACTCCACAAAAAATATGGCAAACAAGTTGCTACAAAAAAAAAATCTATTTTTAATTTTTATTTTTACTAAGATAATCAATTATATAGAATTAATTTATTTTAATTCTATGGTCGTCTGTAAATCCATAATTAAGAATAAGGAACATCAAAAGAGTGCCAACCGACATTATCGATTTTAGTTATAATTTTCAATTGGTGTTGCACTATATTTTTTGTTTTTATTAAGATAATAAAATTATATAAAATTAATTGGTTGTAATTCTATGAAAAAGAATATTCAAACATAGAAGAAGTAATATTTTCTATTAGGAAAAAAATTAAACCTAATATATATTCTTCTGAGAATATATGTCTGCTTGATGTATTTTGAGTATGTTAAGGTGTTTTTTTTAATAAAATTAAATTATTTAGTAGCTCTTGCAATTTTAAGCGTAATGTTATTTTAGCCACGTATAACGTGCAATGCCCTAAATATACACAAAACAAACTAAACGTCTAAACCTAAATAAATTACAAAGTAGCATGGAAGTAACAATTTATTAAACTTAAAAATACCAATTTTTAGTAAGTTCTTTGGCTGTCCTAGAAAGAATAAAATTATGGTACTGAAATTCTAGCAAAAAGTTTATATAAGATGAACTTTGATTGATTTTAAAATCATAAATATTAGGTCTTCTTACATATTAATTCAAATAAGGAACACTTGAATAAGCAAAATTTTAGTTAATTTTAAAGACCTAAATATTAAAAAAAACCTTAAATTATAATTTGGTGTATAATTGTTTTTTTGTAATATATAAAATTTATTTTTAAAGGATAAAAAAGGCACGTATCATCTCACGTATATCATTTTAAAAAAGTATATGCCAAGACAATGGATTTATAAGTGCATATTACATTATAAGTACAGAAAATATATGATATTGTTTTTGTAAAAGCTATACTAAAATTAAACTTATAACAGATCGACCGCTAGGGATTTAAAAAATAAAATAAAATATATATATATATATACTTTTTTTAGCACCAATAGTTCTGAGAAACTTTTAATTGACTTCAATGTCCAACTTATGTTGTAGTCCATTGGAAATTTAAATTTCTATAACTTTAAAGAATGTAGGTCTTAAATGAAATTTGTAATCGTTTCGTAAGAAAATATCAATTCTTCAGTGTCCAAGTGCAAAAGAAAAATGCAGAAAAATATTTTTATAAGTTGGTTGCTGAAAGATCTAGATAGAAACATAGAAAAATATGATGAAATCAATATTGTTAGAAACAAAACAAATTCTACCTATTTGTCTCCTAAAGTTCTAGTTTCACAGTTTTAAGGTTTCGAATTACATCTAAATATGATCTATATTTTGTTTCATAAATCAATAGCATCCCCTTAAAATGTGATTCACATTCATGAAGGTAACGTCCAAATTTAGCTATTTGTTCAAATAGGAACAAAATTTATATAGGTAAATTTTTAATTAATTTAAACCTTAAATATTAGAATTTTCTCATATATAATAGTTCAAATAAGGAAAGATTTAATATGCATATTTAGTTAATTTCCAAGTACTAAATATTAGAGAAGCAATTAAATAACTATACCTATATATTAGGAAAATAACTTAAATTACTACTTTGTCCAAACTGGAATTAGTTTTTCAAGGGTAAAAAAGGCGAACGACATTTCGCTAAGGGCCTTTGCGCTTTTAATATAATGTAGATTGATGGCATCTTCGAAAGAATTTCTTTTAAGGAGCATTCTTGGGCCTAAACATATGCTCATTTCAATTGCTGAGACTTCCGGAATGTTTTTGTGGTTATAGGATGGAATCCGGAGAGAGGTGCAGACCATGATCTTGATTGATCATGCAAATGTATTGCGTGCACACTGCTCCTTCACTGCAGGTCACAGCCTTTGGGTTGTCATGCCATTCATGGCCGGAGGATCTTGCCTTCATATTATGAAATCTTCTTATCCTGATGGTTTTGAGGAGCCTGTAATTGCCACATTATTGCGGGAGGTCCTCAAAGCCCTTGTATATCTTCATTACCATGGACACATCCATAGAGATGTAAAGGTATCACCGTGTTACCTGGTTGTGTAATAACAGTTGCATGGAATTCTTACTTCATCCAAAAAAAAAAAGAAAGAAACAGTTGCATAGCATTCTTTACTAATTGTTTGCCATTTTTGAAGAAAAGGGGAGGTGATGCCTCCTTTTTGTACGTGACCGTCTAGGATTTTCAGCCTCTTTAATATCAAAGTTTGGTATTTTGTCCTACAGCAAATGCAAAAACATGTGGTCTTGATCAAATTTCTTAAGTTTCTCCTCTTTGCTCTTCTTCCTCCATTATTTTTTCCCTGACAATGGCATTTTCTTCCTTCATTGTTAATCAAATTGGCGAAGTTAATTTCATGTGGGAATAGTTTTTAGCTAAAATCATCTGAGCTACTCTCGTTTTGCCGACTCCAGCATGCTTGCTTATGCCAATTTTCAGCTTTGACTCATTATTTTAGTATATGTTCTCTGCAGGCTGGGAATATTTTGATTGATTCCGATGGTGCTGTTAAATTGGCAGATTTTGGAGTTGCAGCTTGCATGTTTGATACTGGTGATAGGCAACGTTCAAGAAATACTTTTGTTGGAACTCCATGCTGGTAAGTTTCCCAGGGCTGTGGTGAGGTGTGGTTTTTATTTGGTAGTGTCTTCAGGATAGGCACAGACTCTGTTACTTGTAACTGCAATTCCTTTTTTTTTTGTTTTGTTTTTGAAATCTTAATCAGGATGGCTCCCGAAGTGATGCAGCAACTGCATGGATATGATTTTAAGTAAGTATCTGATCTGCATCATGGTTCTATTGTTGGTTTTAGGTCACCTCCCGTACCTTCTAAAAGTTGTTTCAAATTAACAGAGCAGATATTTGGTCGTTTGGAATAACAGCCCTTGAACTTGCTCATGGTCATGCGCCATTCTCCAAGTACCCACCCATGAAGGTTGATGGATGTTCTTTGCTATACAAAATAGTCATGGAAGTGTTTCCATGTTTTCCTGGAAATTCGTTGTTTTGTGATCTTTTCTTCCTTCATAATTCAGGTTCTGCTGATGACCTTACAGAATGCACCTCCAGGCCTTGACTATGAACGGGACAAGAGATTCTCTAAGGTTTGTTTGTTTGACAAAACTTTTCACTCATATTAAGGTTGGGTCTGAATTTTGGTGCTTTTGCAGTCTTTTAAAGAAATGGTTGCTGCTTGCTTAGTGAAAGATCCAAAGAAGCGTCCATCTTCTGAGAAGCTTTTGAAGCACCCTTTCTTTAAACAAGCACGATCAAATGATTATTTGGCACGTTCAATCCTTGATGGCCTCCCACCTCTAGGTGATCGTTTTAGGATGCTTAAGGTCTTGTGCCCATCTTATACTTTGCTTTTCTAGCTGATGGCATTTCCCAATTCTGCGAAAGTAATTTATGATTCTGAATTTTTCAATTTCATCTGCTCTGTCAGGCAAAAGAAGCAGATTATCTCTTACAGAACAAGGCAATGTATGAGGACAAGGATCATTTATCACAGGTGAAAAATGAATGGGCCTAAACTGCAGATCTGAGGGTGCTAGAGAAATCTCACGATTCACAAACATATCGCTGTAGCATCATTTTGTGTTGTAGTGCAGGAATTAAGGCATTTTGTCACTATGGTTTTTTAACCATTTGTTTCGAGTCTTTTTATTTATTTATACTCATAACGCTTCAATCTTTTAGAGTAGCTAACTTTGCATGTCAAATGAAAACGAAAAAATGCTCCCCCCCCCCCGAATAAGCAAATCAAATTTTAATGTAATTCTGAACTTTCACTGATGCAGCAAGAGTATATTCGTGGTATCAGTGCCTGGAATTTTAACCTGGAGGATCTGAAGAGCCAAGCTGCGCTGGTATGTACTTATTGTCCATTCAATAAAAACATTTATTTAGCTAACACCGTAACAATATCATATCAATGTCTGTTAAATTTGTTCATCCTTTTCTTTTGCTGTCCATAGCTTCCGGATTATGACGACATTCCAGATGCTGAAGATTCAAGTACTAGTGGGAAGCTGCGGGAGGGGAATGGTGATATTGGTTCTATAGCAGAAAGGCCTAATCAGCCAAGTGTTTCTCATGAGGTATTCATGTTAACCATGTTGAAGTACTAGTTGCTATCTGTGTGTACTATACTATTCTTTTCGACGGATTTACAATTCTCTTTTTAAACTTTCTCAAACTCTTATCATACTCAAGTGCCTCCAGTCTGCTATCTCTTTTAGAGTGAATATTTTTATAAAATCTTCAAATGTGTCCTCCATTATCAGATTTATGATTGTAGATATCTCCATTCAGGATGAGCTGAATGATGATCATGATTTGGACAGTTCACTTGCTGCATTTCCTATGAAGCCTCTTCAAGCACTCAAGTAAGAATATTGTGTTTTTCCTTGTTCTGCTACTTCTGTTGGCACTCGACATTAAATCCGTCATACCAACCAAATTAGAGCTGGTTGGTTTCATCATTCAAATGTGTATGCGTGTGTATACAGATATGTATACACACACACACACACACACACACACACACACACATATATATATATATATATAAATATTGCCATTTGGAATGCGGTATTCTTTGGAAGCACAGCCCTGTTTATGCCTTGTATGTTTGTCTTGCTGAGACTGAATTATTCAGGAATGTGATGTGCTCGTGGAGTCTTGGTAAGTGCTGTGTATAATTATCTGAGGTATAGAATTAGCATAAAAGTCCTGCGAATTCTAATGCACATTCCAACTGCTTAAATGGAGCTCATGACAGCCATGCATGCCTCTACTGAATAACATACGTTCTATGACAGGTTTTCTTATCTCACAGAGTTAAAAGAATTGGTTCTAATTTTTTTTGTTCGATAAAGAAAGGTAATAAAACTTTTGGTTGTCATTGAGTTAAACCATGTTGTCCGACCTCTATTTTCTCTGGAATCTCTTCCGACAAGCTCTTGCTCCTGTGATAAGCATGCTTACATCAGATTGACAGATGAATGAAATTACCTGCTCACTGAGTAGAAAGTGAGCACAAGTTTTTTGAAGGACCGATTATCAAAGGAAAAAGGAAAGTCGGTTAAGCCTGAAATGGTCCAGCAAGAGTGTAATTATTACATTGCTGACTTGTTAGTTTTATGTTACTCTGTGAAAGTTAATGTGTACATCTTGTACTCGATGCAGGGGGTGTTTTGATGTGTGCGAAGATGACATAACTGGTAGTAGTCCAAGTTGGGAAGATGCTATGCAATCAGAGTCTAATCAGCAGAACCTTATGCTGTCACCGGCAAAAGTTGAGGACCAAGACAATGGAAAAGATGATGGTGAGAATCTGCGACAGAGTAGCTCCTTGCCACGTTCTGTTATTCCAGGGCATAAAAAGTTTTTTAGTGGTTCACTGCTACAGGATAATGCTCTTTCACCCAAAAAAGTTGTTACTGATGGCGAGAGGTATATATATGTATATTCATTTGTTTTCACCATTGAACTGCTAGACTTGGTCAATGTTTTCTGAAAGAAAAAGAAGTTGCAATATGTATGAAGGTAATTATAAACTTATAACAGGCTGGTAATACTACTTATATGCTGGTAGATCACGAAATTTTCTCAATTAAGAAGTAAGAGTAGTCAGTAGTCACAATGTGCGATCCCAAGATAAACGACTCTTGTTCTTGAAGTAAATGTAAGTTACTTGAAAATAAAATGATTACTGAATAATTGCAATCGAGGAAGTAGTGGGATTCTTGTGCTTTGACGGTTCTGAATATTTCGGCTGTTCTAGTTCTGTGGTGTCAACTTAATTGCTTCTAAGAAGTGTGGTGCTTCATGTTCCAGCACATTTTTTAGTTACATTTTGATGTCAGAGATGATAGTTTCTCTAGACTGCAATTGGTCCACTTATGATCTACATGGTTTGAGTTTTGATGTTAGCGGCATGTATAAACTATTAGTTGGATGCTGCATCATCTTCAGATTACGTGGAGACCCTTATCTAGGAAAATATGAGGCATAGGTGGCTACATAATGTCCAATTATTGGCGATGGTTTAGAGTCTATATTTTTCATATTTCAAGCAGTAAATTGTTGGTTCAAGCTGCGTTATGTTGTTTCATTCTATATGTAGGGAATATCAACATCCAAAGTACCAGGCCGAACGAAACTATAGCGGTCCATTGCAGTATCGACATAAGAAAGACTTAGGTAATCCAGTCTCCGACAATGTATTCAGACGGGGATGTTATAAAAACACAAGTTCCTGCAGATTATTATGAGTTCTTATTTTATAAAGGAATTTGGTCTGTCACCTTTCTTCTTCATCTCTGAATATGCTTTTCGCAGGAGAAGATGCATCAGAAGGAGCTGTCGTCCAACGCAAGGGACGTTTTCAAGTCACATCAGCAGATCTGAGTCCCAAGGTATACATCTAGTAGTATCTTGTATTGATTGTCCGATCAGCTATAATATTGCATTGTGGAAGGGGATTTTGCTTCAACAGCCAGATTCTGTCTCTAATACATGTGAATTAACACGAAATGGCTAATGCCAAATATACATACATTGCACCATGCTTTCTCTTGCTTATTTCAACAAAAAAAGAAAAATTCTTCCAGGTTGGTGTGGGAGAAATCCATTCTATGGTTTTGTCGGATTCTGAATTTTTCTATGAAATAACTCTTAATTGAGAGGAGTGAAGCATTTTTGTGTAAGGCCATAGTTCTTTGCTTCTTGTGACATATGGGCACAAAATAATTAATCATGTGATTCGTTTTTAGTGCTTTCAGCTGCTGTCTCCTTTCTATTTGTCAAATGAGTTGCATTGTGTATGGGTTTTCCTAGTTTCAGCATAAACCTCCCTATTTGGTGTTCTCATGGTTAGTGTCAAAGGCAACAATCTCTCTTTGGGCGATGGCCTCGTAACCATTGCCTTCTTTCATTTGTTCAGGAACCTACAAGCTGTTTCTTTAACCCAGGTCATGGAGGTTCTACTAGTCCAAGCAATCTAGTTGCTTCACTACTTCCATCATTGCAATGCATTCTACAACAGAATACTTTGCAAAGGGTAATTTCTACTACATTAAATTGTGTGCATCTCTGTTATCTGTTGCTAATCCATTCTGCATCTTGTTAGGAGGAAATAGTGAAACTGATCAAGTTTGCGGAGCGAGCATCTGGTAAGTGTATTTACATTTAATCATCACATTTTGACCATCACTACTGGGTGTGCATAACTTTGTTGGATGTGGATTGTAGCTACTTCTCCTTTCGATGTTGGATTTTAGCTGTATTTATATGTTGCCCTTAACTAGCTTGTTATTTGCATCTGGTGCAGTCAACCCTACAGACTTGGCTGAAGCTGGGACCAGTGATCTTCCGCAGGTAACTGGTTGTTCCTTATGTAGTAAGCTACTAGAAATGGTGGCACATCGTTTTAAAAAACTACTCTTTTTAATTATTAATAAGAGATAAGAAGAATAGACTAGGGAAATGGAGTGTGGTGGAGATACTGAGCCCTAGGACTGTTAAAAAAGAAGACACGAATTATCCCTATGACCGTTGATATGATGTGTGGGGTTTATGTTGAGTTTTAACTTTTTTTGCCAACTGAAGGTTAAGGGGTTAGAACTTTATTACTAGGGTAGGTGGGGTAGGGGGGTTGATGTGCCCTATCCCATCCATGAGTGTGAGGTAAAACATGTGGTGTATTTTGATTTATGGCCTCCTGCATCCTCTAACATCAGCACTGCCACTCTGCAGATGTCTCCTTCTGTTAGGGAGAGAGAACTGCAATCTATGGTCATTCAAATGCAACAAAGGTATGATATAGAGTTAAGGTCTATGACGTATTTAAACTTGGTTGCTTTGTAATGTTCAACTGTATCAATTTTCAGCATTGGAAGTCTTGTGGAGGAGTTGCAGAGACAAAAGATGAAGAATATTCAGGTATGTAGCAGAATTGTTAGAAAATGCTTTCCTTTATTTTCTTTCAAAGATCTGAATATTTTTAGTTCGTAGTTGAAAAATTGAAATGAAAATGTGGTGCTTCTTTTTCCTTGCACGTTATATTAAAATTTCCATGTAACCGTTGACGACATGATTGTCTGAAGTTGTCATTTCTGTCTTGCAGTTGGAAAAGAAATTGAATACAGTGGTAAAGAAAGAATAGAGAAGGTTGCACCAAAATGGCTGGTGAAGTTTCTCTCATGCTCGTGTTAAGGCACATCGTTAAGTTACTTGGGCGAATGTGTTGCATGTTATTTTTGTGTACCATATGTGAATGTAAAGTAGGCACCCAAATTTTGAGATGCTATTCATTGTCAGAATATCTATGATCTATTGTAATATACCATTTTGGTATTGTATTTAAGTAGTTGTCTTTCAATATTAATTGAAAATCAGGGAGCAAAAGTAGCTACTTGTGTTAATCACCCTGCAAAACCTAGGTCCTCCTTTCAAAGTATGACCAATAAACCTGTATGGAAGAGTCTATTCTATTGCATTTGAAATTCTTTGCTTTGATGTTTTGGGTTGTTGGTTATGTCAGATCTATCCTCTTTTTTCTTAAACATAGCTGAATATTGGGGTTCTCCCATGCAGAAAAGTAAAGGGCCCTGGTTTTCTAAAAAGCTACTGAAATACACGAAGATATATTTTTTAACTTAATTTAAAAAAGAATAAGTTGCACTGTACTACAGAGGACTTATCTCCTACTACCTGATCCCATAACATTCCAGTTTTCACTTCTCGGGAGTTAAAATGAGGCAGGGGTTATTACGATTTTAAGCATATTAACTGATTTTTTTTTTATATCATACGTAATACGACAAAATTGAAGAATATAGTAATTTTTCTGAGCTTAAAATCTAGATTATACACTAGTTTGCGCTCACGTGTTTGCCTGGTGGCAGTAGCAGAGAATGAAAAATGGATTTTTTTTTAAATTTTAACAAGCAAAAGACATTCTTTCCTACTTATCTATCGGAAGAAAATACAATAAAGATGTTTTTTCCTAAAAGAAACGCCGTTGCCGGGGATCGAACCCGGGTCACCCGCGTGACAGGCGGGAATACTTACCACTATACTACAACGACCTTGTTGTATACTTAAGCTTCGGCCTTTATTTGACTAAAATCACAACTGGATATAATTCACCAAAGGCTACGGTGACGAATGGATTGAAAAGTTCCAACCTTTCTATGACATATATATAAATTTGTTACAGAATTCAACAAGTTCCCAAAAGGACGAGGATTTTGCACCATAACAAGATAATAGTCATTAGAATTTAAGAAAAAAAGAGCAGATTCTTACATCGAAATGTAATGTAAACAATAGATTTCAATTTTTCAACGAAGTCCTTTCAGCAAAATCGAAGCCACTAAGTGGACACAAGGGAAAGAGGGCAAGTTCTTTGGGTGCCAAAATATTACGATGATTACATAGGTTCTCAGGTGAACAAGAAATGAAAAGCTATTTCTTTCAATGAGGATGCCTATATAAACACACTTGTTACAAATTTTCTATCAACCAATGCAAGTCAATAATTTCTCTCAACTTTTAGAGTCTTGCTGTAATAGAACAATAATACATCAATGATGAATAAGCATAAGCACTTCACAGCCTGAGATAATAATTAAGTTTCTCTCTTGTGGCTACAACAGGTCCGTAAAATATGAGGAATCCAAAATTGACAGAGTCAAGGTCACCAAAGGCAGTTCTCAGTCACAGCCGAAACAATGCCTTTCAATGTGGGCTGCATAGAAAAAGAGGGCCATGAATCAAAGGGAAGAAACACTTTTATGTGCAAAAGAGAGTAATATATCTTCACGTTACCAACCAGAGAGTGGTCTCGTAGACCAAGAGACAAGACCAAAGACCTAGAAGAACCTGTGCTACTGCAAATTAAGCAAGGTTTGGAACAGTAAAGAGAAATCAATCTCTCATTCAGGCATCATTCTTTACAAATAATGGAAATCATAAACTTTATTTTCCACACATACCTTATGTGTTCAATAATCTGCCGAGCGCATGCAACTAGCATGGGCTGCAGAGCAAAATGCAGTTTATAAAGTTGATAACCATACATGAGAGGACATGAAATTGTTGCAATATATTCTAAATTACCTCATCGCGTTTACCCAGTAATACAGAAACACTAAAGGTTGGATGGATCAACACCCCTTCCTCCTTCCTGCACAGCAAAACTACAAACCTTACATCTGTTGTATGGAAAAACTCTTTTCAACTGAGTGACGAGATCAATAATGAAAACAACTCAAATATGCAGCTACAAGATCTGAAGAGTCATTCTCATTACAGCAATAGGAAGAACAAGTGAAACTCCAAAGCAATTATGACTTAATAGGAACAAAAAGATACAATGATTTTAAATAGCGAGTATCGACAGGCTTCAATTAAAAATTGATTTTCTGCCCAAACCAAATATGCGTTTATCAAAAGAAATCTGAAAAACGGCAATTTCTAAGCAAGAACAGTTCCGAAAAAGATGCAGACCTGGCATGCAGAATTGTACCCATACTTCCTATTTGAGTAGCTATAACCTGAAAACAACAATAAAGGTTCGGAAATGCTCTCACGTGACTACAACTTCAAAACTAAATCAGGTGTTCCCCACTCACCAGAAAATGGTCATCATAGGCACAGATGACTATATCTGTTTTATTTCCCTGCATACATGAGAGGTTTGTAAGATAATTTAGCTCAAGAGAATAGAAAAACTAGAAACATTTTTCCACTACAGCTGCATTTCAACTGAATTAATTTTTTTTTCTCCAGCAAAAGCAAACTTGAAGGATGTTTCTTCATCTCCCTAAACCTAAGTTTCTTATTTTGCCTCCAAGTATAGATTTCCAGATATATCTCCATACAATCCAACTATGTTCATTTTAGAACAAAAAACATTATGCTCAACTCATGAATACACAGAATATAATCCTCCTCAGCTCTTTCTGTGACAAATTTTGGAACCAGAAATAACAGAATCAATCAAAAGCAAGCTTCATACTATTTTTAGTAAAATAACAAACACACACACACAGATCCACAGACACATCTTTGATACATGCGAACAAAAGTAGAAAGGATTATAGTTTAAATGACAAGATTTTCCAAATTAGCAAACACATAAGCCGATAAAAATAGCTGAACCCAACTTGCTTGGCATAGAGGCATAGTTACTGTTATCTTGTACACACCAATAAACAACAGTTAGGGCATTCTTCAGCTTCACATGTAACACATACTGTCAAGTATAGCGTATGTACATAAACCTCATACCACTGAAAATATCGTCCACCAAACTTTTTAGTTTTCCATTTCCAACAAGACGAGCGGCAAACTGACAAAGTCACAAAATTTTCCTTTCTTCTTTCTCCTTTATGCCTTCCCTTACCTATATCTCATTCTCATGTTCAAAGGAAGGATTTCTATTTGTGCTTTTCTCTTTTCCTTTTTCCTCTGGTTGTATTTTACCATTTTTTTCAAATGTGGTATATCAACCAATCAACTCAGTCATCATTCAGAACTAGTTGGTGTTGTCCATAATATGATCCTTTTTTCGAAGTTTTGACTTGACATTCATTTTGAATAGCTTAATCACACAGGAATTTTTTTTAAAAGAAAGTCCATTCTAAGAAAGGCATCATAGATAATTACAGAAATTGCAAGGGATAGTATAAATATTCCAATGTAAAAAGGGTAAAATGTCGAGACATGCCTTAATATCAAGTGCAAGCTTCTTGTGCTGGACCGGTATGTCCATAGCTTCCTCTACTATTCCACCATACAAAAGAAAAGCAAATTACTTACAGTTTACAATAAGAAAATGAAACTAAAAGCACAAGAAAATCGCAACGAACTTCCAATTTCTATATGTCTTTGTTTCCTTTTTCTTAATTCTTATTTCCTGTATTTGATGCTTGTTCAACAACAAAAAAAGAAAAAAAAAAAAAGAGAAGCTTGTTAGTTGCAAGTAAGCACGATCACTGCTAACACAATTCTACTTGTCTACTGCATTTTTATTTTTCTAATTCAAAAACATTGCTTGGCCGTTGCAAGAAAAAAATTGAAGAAAGCACCAAAATACCTGGAAAAATTAAGCTTTAAGCAGAAACTGGAGTTAAAAAGAGAGCTTTGCCGTTGGCGTGTTCCCGAAGTCGAGAGGTTCCGAATCCCATTGCTGGGCCGGGAACAGAAGTAGTTGGGCCGCGTTCCCTTCCCCCCAAAATCCTTTTTAACTTTTGTTTTTTTCTTCTCCTAATGCCCTATGACTTTGCTGATGGGTCAAGGCCCATTTACATACTCTTTTTTTGTTTTTGGCAATTTACTTAACTACCCTTATTTTTAATGAGGTATTACAAAAGGTGGCAAATGATCGACAAAAAAGAAAATGGCTCTTCCCTCTGTTTTCTTTTCAAAAAAAATGATTCATAATCGTTGATAGATAACGAATAACAACAACAACCCAGTATAATCCCGCTAGTGGGGTCTGAGGAGGGTAGTGTGTACGCAGGCCTTACCCCTACCCTGGGGTAGAGAGGCTGTTTTCAATAGATCCTCGGCATCTTTCCCTCCAAGAACTACCCACCTTTGCTCTTGGGGTGACTCGAAATCACAACCTCTTGGTTGGAAGTGGAGGGTACTTACCATCAGAGCAACCCACCTCTTGATAGATAATGAATAATTATTTTAAAAACAAAGAAATGGATATAGGAAAAACAAAAGATGCTCCTGATCAGCGGGCGTTGTCATTAACAGATAGTGGAAATGAAGACAACAAGAAAAACACACAAGTTACCTGCAAACCCGCAAATCATGTCACTTAAAATATTCACGTGGAGAAACAACAAGATGTGATCTACATTGAAATATCTTAGCTTTGACATGAATTCAAGAGATACATCAAAATTTTAACGGATCAAGCTAAATTCTAAATTAAAGATATTATAGGACTCTTGAAATTTTAGGAGTCTATTAGGATTGTTCGGAGGTTACTCTACCCTAAACTTAACTCACACCTATATAAATGATACATATTCCTTCGAAGAGCCGTCTCAAAATTCGCATAAACTCTTGAGATATTCACAAAGAGATCAAAATATGACTGAATACTTTTGACAATCAAATAGTTCAAGAAGCTAGAAATCAAATACATCCCGAGGAGGTCTGATCATCCTACATTCGAGAAATACGTTGCTTCAGCCCTCGAATCACGGAGATAATTAGGAGCGAAGAATCAAGGGAGAAACAAAATTGGACTCACAATAAATTAGTAAAAATATTTTTCTCTTATTTTGTGATTGCAGTTTATCTTAAAAATTTATTGCAAACAAATTGGCATGCCCAGTGGGACTAGTTCTTCCCATCATCTCTTCCTCATGTAAATCGAAAACTCCAAGTTTCAAAATCACTTGTTGCGATGGTCGAGTACTTCAAGTCTCGTCTTCAAGTTTCGGCAAGCCTATACCCCGATAAACCTTAAAGCAGGGGGCATTTGTATACATCAAAATTTTAACGGATCAACCTAAATCCTAAATTAAAGATACTATAGGACTCTTGAAATCCTAGGAAGGAGTCTATTAGGGTTGCTTGAATGCTACTCTACCCTAAACCTAACTCACACCTATATAAAGGGATACATATTCCCTTGAAGAGACGTCTCAAAATTCCCATAAACTCTTGGGATATTCACAAAGAGATCAAAATATGGCAGAATACTTCTTGACAATTAAATAATTCAAGAAGCTAGATATCAAATAAATCCCAGGATGGCTGCCCATCCTACATTCGAGAAATATGCTGTTTCAGCCCTCGAATCATTGAGATAATCAGGAGAGAATAATCAAGAAACAGAATTGTACTCACAATTAATTAGTAAAAAATAATTCTCTTATTTGTGATTGCAGTTTAGCTATCGCTTTTGCTTTGCATCTTTCCTCTGGATTTCACGGTGTTCTTATTTTTCTTATGATCGTTGTGGCGGTACTAATATTGTCTCCCTTCCCTTTGTCTCCCCTCTCCCTTTGCTTTGCATCTTTCTTATGAATTTCATGGTATTGCTACCTAAACATTTGTCTTTGTTATCTTCTACATCTCTTCCCGTGAAGTAATTAGAAAAGATAAAATGACAAATTTTCTTCTTGTCGCGTAGACATAACTTTGGAAAAAAGTACAGGGATCAATTAGGTTTACCTGTTTATATTTATCTATATTATTATAAAAGCATGAATGTTCTACGCTAAATATTGAACGACAAAAATATTTTTAAAATATTAGCTACCTATTATACCCTTACATAATTAAATTATATCTTAAATATTAATGCCTAAAAATGGAAAAGCAATTCAAATATTGTAGATTCC
>AWOL01S0034144.1:0-26452 GCA_000715115.1 Nicotiana otophora | reverse complement strand
ATATTTATATATATATATTATTTTTATTATTATTATTTTTTTCTTAATGGGTTAACGGATTATCCGTTAAGAAAATTGAATAATCCGCCCCCAAACCGATAAGCCGTTAATAAAAAAAATTCAATCTGTTCCCCGTCCGTTAAACCGTTAACCCGATACCAATAAGCCATTAGGCTTCAATTTCGGTTCAGTTTTTGGTTTCGGTTCGGTTTTGAACACCCCTATTGGTAGGAACAAATATTGTGAGCTAAATGTTGGGCTTAATGTCTATACGTGTATTTTACTTATGTACGTCAATTATTTTTGCGTTTTTTATTTATAATATTCACCGTACACCAGGTGTACTTTTGCTAGGCTGTTGTCATGCTGGTGAAGTGTGGCCAAAAGCTCCCCAAGAAACTTCCTTCTAAGTTACATACAACAAGTACATTAAATAGGCTGTATGGCTTTGGTCGATATTAATTGTTACTAAATTTGTTTTCGTTTACGTGAACCTATTTGTTTTTTGGTCCGTATAAAAAGGAATGACTTCTTTCTAAATTTGGTAACAATTTAGCTTAAATTTACAATTCTATTCTTAACGAGAAACTTTTATAATCACACTAATACTCTGAGTCCCATTTTGACTTGTTTATGACCATAAATTCCAAAAGTCTTTAATTTTTATTAAACTTCGTGCCCAGTCAAACATGTTCACGTAAATTAAAACGGAGGGAGTACTATTTTAATAGACAGAAGATTAATTATTTTTAACTATTTTGATGCTTATCAATCCCGAGCCGAGTGTCTATTGGAAACAATTTCTTTATCCTCACAAGGTAGGGTCAAGTCTGCGTACACATTACTATTTCCAGACCCCGAAATAATATTAGGTATGTTGTAAGTTCTCGGCAACTTCCTGTACATCTATCAAAGTTTGAATAGTACTGCTGCACGCCTGAACGGGAAAAAGAAGATGATGATGATGATAATGTCGATCAGTGATTACGCATCAAATGAAGTTGTTTACGATTTAATTTACACTGTCATCCTATGTTCCAGCAAACCACGTGTTTTCCTTTTTCAACAATATTTTGCGAGGTGCAATGGCATGACGTAAAATTAAATATTTGTTAGATATATATGGTATGTAAACAAAGTCTTATGTTAGAACCTCATATGAGTTGGAGATATTTGTAAAGATTAACATGATAAAATTTAACTCATAACTAGGGGAAAATAGTGAAAATAAAATTGGAAAAATTACTAAACTGTGCTATCGCCCTGTTGTCGGCGTGTTATATTCATTCTACAGTAGTTCTTTTTCTTTCAGTTTACTTGTTTCCACAGAAAAGGGACCTTGCCTTGCCTACCGTGCCATTAACGAGGTAGACCAGCTTGGTCGGCCACCTCCTTTTCTTTCTCTCGAGAAAGTTGTTCTCTTCAATTTCGCATTCAAACCTATTTTTGTTCTGTTGGTTTCACAAGGGAGCCTTATTAATATAATCTTGACTTATGAGGTTCTCTATTGGCCCAACTGTGTTGGTCATCTGTCAGAAGTTTTCATCTTCAACCATCCCATCGTAGGACAAGACTTGAAACGTTTACAACTTATCTAACTTCAATCTTGAACAGACCACGTAAACTTTTTTTTAACTTCATCCGATCTATAACATGTATCTGTTATAATTGATAAAATTCATTATAGTATAGTACTTTTACATTATTGATGTCTATATACTTTAAAAAGAATACGTTAGTACCGAGGAATATCTCTAATGAAAGTTCTCCAAATTGGTTTTGGGTGTCGAACAACGTCTTATATAGAAAGTAGGAAAAAACAATAAGGTACTTATAAAAGGAGTTTGATACTTTTAATGGTGTAAGGCCTTTTGGAGAAAACTAGGTGGGTTGCTCTGATGGTAAGCACCCTCCACTTCCAACCAAGAGGTTGTGAGTTCGAGTCACCCCAAGAGCAAGGTGGGGAGTTCTTGGAGGGAAGGATGCCGAGGGTCATTTGGAAACAGCCTCTCTACCCCAGGGTAGGGGTAAGGTCTGCGTACACACTACCCTCCCCAGACCCCACTAGTGGGATTAGACTGGGTTGTTGTTGTTGTTGTTAAGAACATCTTTGAATCGTTTTAGCCCAACATTTAGTATCAGAGCCAATGATTTTGGGGGATTATTAATATGGCAGAGTTTGGCGTGGGGCCTAGTTTAGTAGATTGTTGGGTGTGCGTGAACAAAGTTCCACAGAAAGTAGAAAAGAAAAATAAGCTCTAGTTATAAGGAGTTAGATAATCTTAATGGTGTGAGACCGTTTGGAGAAAATCGTGCGGGCTTAGCCCAAAGCGGACAATATTACACCATGTTAAGAGTATCTTTGGACCATTTTAGCCCAACAATTGACAAAGCCTCCGCAATATTGCATGAAATAACGTCGAGAGAAATTCATTTACAACCCATCGGGCCAAACATATATCACCCGATAGCCACAAATTGACCCATACAAGTCATAGCCTAAAAACAATAACAACTGGTAGCAACTGAAAAACCTGAAAGGGGTACCACTGAGGAAAATCATATTCTTCAAGCCGAATAACTCTATTTTGCTCTCTGTCGGTGAACTTCTCTGGCAAATCTCGAGTTCCCAATCACATTTTTACATCTCTCATTTTTGAGAGGAGGGATAGCAGTCGCCTCCCATCCCCATCTTCCTTACTATCTCTCTTCTTCTCTCTCACGCCAGCAACCCATGGTTGTTACCACTGCCAACAGAATAACCAGATGTATTTTGATTTCCGGTGTATCATAGTTACTGCTTTCATATGTATTTTGATTTATCTTCAAGATCTAAAAAAAAGCGAAAAGAAAGGGAAAATGATTGTTCCACCGGAGGTTGGCCGGAAGTTGCCCCGGTGTCCTCGCCATTGAAGAAGCAACTCCGCCAACCACGACTCTCTTGGCCTTATCTTCTTTCTCTGATTTTCTCTTATAGTTTCTGTGAATATGAAATTAATATTTTGAAGATCTTTGGCTTAAATTTAAAACTCCGGCGATTTTGTTACCATTTTCGGCGACTGTGAGGCCATGGACGTCGGTGGCTGGTTTCTCAATGAGAGGAAGATGAGAGGAGATAACTATGCATAAAGTTGAAATACATACAAAATAGACTGTCACTATACAAAATTATACAAAATAGACTGTCATTATACAATTTATATACAATAGAGTGTCAATTTATAAAATATATACAAAAATAGAATGTCATTATACAAAAATATACTAAATAGACTGTCACTATACAAAATATATACAAAATAGACTGTCACTATAAAAATATACTACTAAATAGACTGCCACTATACAATTTATATACAATAGACTGTCACTATACAAAATATATACAAAATAGACTGTCACTATAAAAATATACTACTAAATAGACTGCCACTATACAATTTATATACAATAGACTGTCACTATACAAAATATATACAAAATAGACTGTTACTATAAAAATATACTGCTAAATAGACTGTCACTATACAAAAAATATACAAAATAGACTATTACTATACAAAACATATACAAAATAGACATTTCGGGCTACTAGATGCAATATGTTTGGGCCGAAGGGCTATTTCGTGTCAATAAAAAACAATATGAGCTATTAAAATTTTGAGGGGTTATAGAGGATAGTTTTCCCAATAACGTCAAGATTTCGAAAATCGCAAAGTTTCAAATTGTTTAATTATCACCCTATAATATTAGATATGATTGTCCTAACTCTATTGCATCTTTCGTTTCATTTCTTCTCAAACAATTACAAACTTTTTTTTTAATTATAAGTCCACTATCAAATACTCAATGCTTAACCTCAACATTCAATGTATATTTCTAAACAATCTCATTTTCAACCAGGATCGTCGCTGAATAATTTATAGATTTTAAATTGAAAAGCATTTTTTCCCCTGCTGTTTCAGCAAACTCACGTTAAAATGGCATGGTGTAGCCATTTTTATGGCTGGCTATCCAAAAATGGCCACCATCGTTAATGTAATCGATTTCTAGCCATTTTAACTTAAAATATATTAGTAAATGACATAATTGCCCTTGAACTTTTTAACATCTGGTTTAGTTACTTTTCATTTTTTATCGCTCTTCTCTTTCTTTTCACATTAGTGTACGAATTTCGCTTTCATGAGAGCACTTTCTTCGAACTTAGTCTGGGTTAGGTCCAATTTCCTTCAAAATTGTCTAGGTGAGTTGTTTTTACAATAATGTGTTTAAATTTTCGTTGTTGTTGTTGTTTCGTTAGTTTTAAGTTTGATTTCCGTACTGTTAGCGTTTAAATATTTGTGGTATTTTAACATTTACGATTTTTTCTCTGTTCAGTAGTTCGTCTTATTTCTGATAATTTTATCACTCTGTTATTAATTTTATATTTTAATGTTGTAATCGTTGTGTAATTTATTTTGATAAGTTGTTCAAATATTTTTCTAGTCTCTGTATATTAGGGTTAATTTTCAAGTATTTTTTTGCTTCAACTGCATTATAGATTTCTCGAGTTTTTGTTAAAACTTGAAATCCAGAACAATGTGCTGGACTTCATATTTAAAAATTTATTTTTTTTTGTACTAAATTTAGTTTCAGTATATTATATTTTTGTAATTCTAGACCAATATTTGTTTATGGAGTTTTATTTTTATAATAAATTTGGTGTAGTATATTATACGGGAAATCTGTCTTCTGAAGGCTTGTTTCCCAGTATTTTATACTGGATGATTTTTGATTATGTTTTTTATTTATGGAGTTTTATAATAAATTTTGTCCAGTATATTATACGGGAAGTCCGTCATCTGAATGTTTATCCTCTAGTATGTTATACTGGATGATTATTAAAATATACTTGAGTTTTATTTGATTTCAGTATATTTTACCTGAAGTCTGCCGTCTGTAAGCTTGTTGTCCAGTATGTTATACTAGATGAGTTATGTTTAGACTAGAGTTTTGTTTTATTTGTGATTACCTTTTTTGAATGATTATTTGTCTTTTTTTATTATGTTATTTGATTATTTTTCTTCTTTATACCCTAGTATTTATTTCTGGAGTTTCATTGCTTTTAATTAATTTGATCCAGTATATTATACGGGAAGACTGCCATCTGTAGGCGTTGCTGTCTAGTACTTTAAACTGGATGAATTCTATTTTATATACTGAATTCTGATCATGTTTACTAATCTAATTTGTAATATTCTTTGTTTTCATGATTTTATAGAAATGGAATAAGTAGTATATTGAAGGTACGTATTCCTGAAATGTTCAAGTTTTTATCTTAAAATTATATGAAATGTTGCTTATATGTGTTGTATTTTAATTTTAGGAGAGAGATAAATTTTATGACTTTAAGGAGTGGTTTTCTGCTGATTGTTATTGGAAAGGCGATCGAAATTTTAAGAAAATTATTTCATCCTTTTTGTTCGGAACTCAAATGGATGTGTTGAAGAACAGTATATTTGGAAAGTTTTTAGAGTTGAATGAACTGAGTCACTCTGGGAAGTTGACTCATTGTATGTTACTATCTCAACTTTTCTACAAGGATAAAAGCAAAATAGTTTTTAAAGTCTTTGGGCATGATGTAGCATTTACTGAAGATGATTTCCACACTATTACCGGACTTAAGATTGAGGCATCCGATTATTATTTCGTTGATGCTAGAGTGAACTGTTTGAAGGAACAATATTTCTCTGAAGTAAAAAATGGTTTGAAGGTAGAGACTTTGTATAAATTTATGCAAAAGCGATCTTGATTGCGTGATAGTACAATAGATGATGTATGTGTTGATGTCGAGGTCTGCGATGAAGATTCAGTAAAGCTTGCTCAGATTTATCTATTAGAAGTCGTTCTATTGGGTAAATTTAAAGGTCGAAGTAAAAGTGATCGTTCTATGAAAATCATAGATGACGAAGAGCTTTGTGTTTCTTTTCCATGGGACAGTTTCTGTTTTGATGAGTTTATGGATAATTTGTCTCATATTCTAACAACTAAGTCAGTGAAAAAGAAACCAATTGGTAGGATCACGTCTTATACGGCTCTTGTATTCCCATTTTTATTTAATGTATGGATAATGGAAGTGTTTAATGATTTCCGTCAATTTTTAAAATATGAGGATCGGGGGCCAATTAGGATATTGTCTTACTCAAGCATTGGATGTCCAAAATATGACACATTTTATAATGATTTCTTTACAAATGCAAATGTAAGTTAATAGTATTTGACTTTTTATCATATTTCTTTGCTCATATATTTTGTTTTAATCTAATTGTTTATCTTTTTGTTTATTTAATAGAAGTTTAAGGTTTTCAAGGTTAATCCATCATATCTTCTCCAACATTCATCAAAAGTTAATGCTAGTGACATTGTGAATGTAAGTTTTGTTTCTCTGATTTTAATTAATCTTGCTTTTAATTAATTTCTACTATCATATACTAGATTTTGGTTCTGATAACTTGCATTTCAATTTTTGGTTGCTATATATTATTCTGGGAGTCTGTTCTCAAAAGCATTATTTTTCAGTTTTTTCTACTGGAAAGTGAAATATACTCGATCAGTATAATTTACTAGATCAGTATTATACTCTATGAGAGATATACTGTATGAGTATAATATACTAGATTAGTATAGTATACTGGATGAGCATAATATACCTGATTAGTATAATATATATACTGCATAAGTATAATATACTGGATGAATATAATATACTGGATGAATATAATATACTTGATCAGTGTAAGTATAATATACACGATCAGTATATTATACTGGTTGAGTTTAATATGCCTTTTTAGTATATATTGTACTAGATTAGTATACTGGATGATTATAATACTCAATCATTTTAATATACTTTATGAGTTTAATATATTCATACAGTATACTTCATTAGTATAATATAATGGATGACTATAATATACTCCATCTGTATAATATACTCGATCAGTATAATATACTCGATCAATATAATATACTAGATTATTATAATATACTGGATAACCATAATATACTCTATCAGTATATGATACTGGATAACAACAACAACAACAACAACAACAACCCAGTAAAATCCCATTAATGGGGTCTGGGGAGGGTAGTGTGTACGCAGACCTTACCCCTACCCCGAAGGAGTAGAGAGGCTGTTTCCGAAAGACCCTCGGCTCAAAAAAAGATGCAACACTCATAAGATAAGTATATGATACTGGATAAGTATAATATATTTCATTTCACCATGTTTTACAATTCTAATAACTTACAATACAAAATTATATGCTAGCCTTCTTGAATTGTTTTTACACTCGATAAGAATGTTCCTGTGTTATGATGCTGAAATTCTTAGCAGAGAAACTACAACTTTTATTTTTCTTTCCTTTTCAGAGGGTATCAGCCAAAGTTGAAGACATTATATGTGCAGATCAGATTAAGTTTTAGAAAAAGATGAAGAAAAATATTAAAGCTACTCGAAAAAAGATGAAGGCATATGTTGATAAGTCTGTTAAGGTAATTAACTAGTTTGGTGCTTTGTTTTAGTGTTGATCTTGTTGGTATAATAATATATTGTATGTTAATATTATTTATTTATTGTTACAGGTTATTAATGAGAAGCTTGATATAGTTTTACAATTCATTTGAAATTTTAATGAAGGAAGTAAACAGAAATATCATCATGGCTTGTTGAATGATGAAGATCAAAGGAATGAATTAAGAGATTGTTCCATATTTTCAAAGGAAAAACATGACAAAAGTAATGAACATGGAAATAGTGAAAGTAATGAACCAGGAGATAATATTGACGGAGATAAATATTCTGATAGAGATGTTGATCAAAATTCTTTAGGTGGTGATGCTGGTGGAGAGAATTATTCTAATAGAGATTCTACTCATTTGTCGGGTGACAAACAGGATGAACAAGAGGAAGATGTTGAATTACAAAAACAGGATGAACAGTGCAATAAGGAGTTTGAGGAGACATGACCTTCTATTTCAATGCTAGCAATCATGGATTTTGAGTCAGTCCGCAAAGGACTAAATAAAGAAGCTGCTCATGAAGGTAGAGCACATTTTAGTTCAATGCCATCAGCCATGGATATTGATTCAGTCCATGGAGCACAAAATAAAGCAGTTACTGATGAAGTTGTAGCAGCTAGTGGAAATTTAGTGAAAGATCCTTGTGATGAAGTAAGAGCAGACTGTAATGCAGTTGAAGCAATTCTCACAGCTGGTACAGACGTTGATGCTATCATGGATAAAAACTGATGGGACATATTCACTTTTTACACCACAATGCAGTCAAGATGTTTTTCAATACAGCACACATGCATCCTCAATGGCATCAGTCATGGATATTGATTCAGTTCATGGAGGACGAGATAAAGAAGGTGGCGATGAAGGTGCAACAGCTAGTGGAGATTTACTGAAAAGTCCTTCTTGTGATGAAGAAAGAGCAGACTGTACTGCAGTTGAACCAGTTCTTTCAACTAAACCAATTCTTTCAACTGGTACAGATGTTGATGCTATCATTGAAAAAATAGATGATGGGACATATGATATTTTTACACCACAGTGCAGTGAAGATATTTTGCAAAATACCGCAGCTGCATCGTTAATTCCATCACTCATGGATATTGAATCAGTCCATGGAGGACAAAATAATAAAGGTACTAATGAAGCTGCAACAATTGTTGGACGTTTAGTGAAAGGTTCTTGTGATGAAGAAACTACTAATGAACATGCAACAGGTGATGAAAATTCAGTGAAAAGTCCTTGTAATGAAGGAAGAGTTGAATGTAGTGCACCTGATTAAGTTCGGTCAACTGGTATAGATATTGCTGCTATTATGGAAAGAATAGTTGATGGGGCATATCCAATTTTAACACCACAGTGCAGTCAAGATAATAAGCAAAATAGCGGAGCTGCTTCATCAATGCTATCAGCCATGGATATGGAATCAGTCTACGATGGACAAAATATCAAATGTACTTATCAAGCTGCACCAACTGGTGCAGATATAGTGAAAGGTCCTTTTTGTGATGAAGAAAGAGCAGACTGTAGTCCAGATGAAACCAATCTCACAGCTGGTACAGATATTGATGCTATTATTAGAAAAATAAATGATGGGACATATGCGCTTTTCACACCTTAATGTAACGACCCGACCGGTCGTGTTGAGTGTATTAGCCCCGATCCCCTATTTACTATTTTCCTCGTATCTGTTTCTGCTTACGTGACTGGTCGGGAGGTCTTGTTTTTGGTTTCAGAGTGATTTGGGACAGTTAGTCTCTAAAACAGAAGTTTAAGTCTAAGAATTTTGACCGTAGTCAGAATTGTATGAAGACGACTCCGGAAAGGAGTTCCATCGGTTCTGTCAGCTCCGTTGGATGATTTTGGACTTAGGAACATGTCCGGACTATGAATTTGAGGTATGTAGCTAATTTAGGTTTGAAATGGAAAAGGTCAAATTTTTGAGAAGTTTGATCGAGGGTTGACTTTTTGATATCGGGGTCGGATTCCAATTCTGGAAGTTGGAGTAGATTTGTAATGTCCAATATGACTTATGTGCGAAGTTTGAGGTCAATCGGACGTGGTTTGGTATGATTCGACATCGTTTGTAGAATTTGGAAATTTTGAAGTTCATTAAGTTTGGATTGGAGAGTGATTCATGTTTTCGATGTTATATAGGGTGGTTTTAGGATTCGACTAAGTTCGTATTGTATTTTGGGACTTGATTGTATGTTTGCTTGAGGTCCCGGGGGCATTGGGTGAGTTTCAGGTGGTTATCAGATCATTTTTGGCCTTCGTTAGATAGCTGATATCAGTTGCTGCATTTTCTTCTGGTTTCCTCCTACGCATTCGCGAGAGGAGCCTCGCGTCCGCGAAGAGTATTTTTGAGTTGGTGAGATTTTACGCTACGCGTCCACGAAGCAGAGGACGCGAACACGAATGCGAAGGTATGGCAGTGTGTGCATCGCAAATGCGTGAGTCGCGTCGCGTTCGTGAAGGGGAGTGAGGCAGCTGGGGACCCCCAGTCTTTTGTTCTACACGTTTGCGAGGTGAGGGACGTGTTCCTGAAGGTCTGAGTTTGCAAAGCTTTGCATTCCCGAAGAGTTAAGTTGAGAGGCAGTCTGAGTTGGTCTACGCGAATGCGAGAGGACAGTCACGTTCGCGAAGAAGGAAATCTGGGCAGATAGTATAAATTTCCAAAACGAGGGTTTGAACCCATTTTGCATATTTTGAGCTAGAGAACACGAAATTGGGCGATTCTTGAAGGGATTGTTATGGAGTTAATTGGGGTAAGTGATTGCTACTTGGTTTTGGTTAAAACTCATGATTATATCTTTAATTTTATCATCTAATGTGTGATTTAGGGTAAAACATTGGGGAAGAAGATGAAGTATTCTTGAGTTAGAATTTTGAGGTTGTGAATGGGATTTTATTATCGGATTTGAGTATTTTTGGTATGGTTAGGCTCGTGAATGAATGGGCTTTCGGGTTTTGTGACTTTTGTCGGATTTCGAGATGTGGGCCCGGGGTCGGCTTTTTACCATTTCGTATTTTTGGCTTATAAGTTCATGTTTTTCTTGTGGGATTGATTCTTTTAGCTTATATTAATTATATCATACTACTTATGGCTAGATTTGGAGCATTTGGAGATTGATTCGAGGGACAAAGGCATTGCGGAGTAGGATTTTTGCGCGTTTGAGGTAAGTAACAGTTTTAAATCTGGTTTTGAGGGTATGAAACCCCGAGGATTGGTATTGTGAGTGTTTGGAGGTGACGCACATGCTAGGCATGACTTGGTCCGTCCCGTGAGCCTGTAAAGTCGAATGGCCATTGTTATTACTTGTTTTTCATTGCCTTTGAGCAATTGACTGCCTTTCATATTAGAAACCATGCTTAGGCTTTATGATATCACTGTTGGGACCCGCAACAGTCGTATACTTGTTGAATTGACTGCTAATTATTGTCTTGTACTCAGTCACAGTCTTACTTGTGTGTTATATCTCTGTTCCCTATTATTTCTTGTTGATACTTGTTGTATTCTCTGTTTGGGCCGATTATCATGATATTCTGTGAGCCCGAGGGGCTGGAGAGGTTAGTACCTGAGATAGGGCCTGAGTTCCGAGATGTGAACTATGTGAGGGATATGGATCGGGTTGCAACGAGCCTTATGGCTACTTATGTGATTAGGTCGGGCTGCACGCCGCAACGATATAATGCTTGGGCTGGAAGGAGCCCCTCCGGAGTCTGTACACCCCCAGTGAGCGCAGGTACCTATTGAGAGTGTATATTGAGGGTTGAGACCCGAGAGTATGAGTTGATGAGATGAGTTGAGTGACTGCTACGTTGAGAGGTTGCACTTGCTTTTATTTATTGTTATACTTAGTTGCTATCTGATGTTGTTATGAAATTTCTGGAAGATTCATATCTGTTTTACTTGAGCACGAACTGATTTGACTTATACTACCAGATTTGAAAGCATGTTCACTCTTTGCTGAAAACTTTTGAAATGATCTGTATTATTACAGTTCGTCACTGCTTCTCAGTTATTTATTTAATTCTGTTACTTGCTGAGTTGGTTGTACTCATGCTACACCCTACACTTCATGTGCAGATCCAGGTGTGACAGTTCTGATAGTAGCTGAGTTCGTACGCGGGCTGATTATCGTAGACTTACGAGGTAGCTGCCGGTGTCTGCAGTCCTTGTTTCTTATTTCTTATTATCTTTTCTCTCTTGTATTGGCATTTGGCACAGACTGTAGTAGACTCTGTTTCTAGATTGGTCATTAGATGCTCATGACTTAGTGACACCCCGATGTTGGACTATTTTTCCACACTTATGTTTTATTTGAGTTTTACCCTCGTATTTATGAGAAACTCCGGTTATCTTAAATGCTTAATTTATTTATGTTAAATTTTGAAAGTGTTTTGGAAAGGTCGGCTTGCATAGTATCGCGATAGGCGCCATCATGACCGGTTTGGTTTTGGGTCATGATAAGTTGGTATCAAAGCCTAGGTTACATAGGTCTCACGAGTCATGAGCAGGTTTAGTAGAGTCTTGTAGATCGGTACGGAGACGTCTGTACTTATCTTCGAGAGGTTGCAGAACCCTTAGGAAATTCCACATTCTTGAATTCTTTTCGTGCGAATCTATTGATTCTAGTAACTAAACATTTGTTGTTTCATTCTCTCACAGACGGTGAGGACCCGTACTACTGTATAGGATGGAAAGCCACCAGTACCACCAGCCAAGGCCGCGAGAGGCCGAGGTCACGGTAGAGGCCGCGGTAGGGGCAGAGGTGAAACCCGCACAATAGCTGTGGCAGTACCTACAGATACACCAGTTGCCCTAGATCAGGACAAG
This sequence comes from Nicotiana otophora, assembly GCA_000715115.1. NCBI lineage: Eukaryota > Viridiplantae > Streptophyta > Magnoliopsida > Solanales > Solanaceae > Nicotiana > Nicotiana otophora. The sequence goes on along the minus strand of AWOL01S0034144.1, from coordinate 14,052 downwards.
ATTCCAGTTGTTGATGCCCCAGCTCAGGCACTACCTGTGCTTATTGTGATTCTAGGCCTTCAGGAGGCCTTAGCTCAGATTCTGACCGCATGTACCAGTCTTGCTCAGGCGGTCTCAGTTCTAGCCGCAACAACCACTTCTTAGGCCGGGGGAGGTGCTCAGATTCCCACTGCCGCACACTAGAGCAGGTGGTACAAGGATCCCAGACACCGAGGGCACCACCAGCCCAGTCGATTGCAGCTGCTCAGGACTATGTAGTTCCTGCTATGCCTGAGGATGAGCAGCGTAGATTGGAGAGGTTTGGGAGACTCCAACCTCTATCTTTTAGTGGTACCGAGGGAGAGGATGCACAGGGTTTCTTGGACAGATGTCATAGGATACTCCATACAACAAGTATTTTAGAGGCCAGTGGGGTCTCGTTCACTTCTTTTTTAGTTCTCTGGGCTGCCTTCAGTTGGTGGGACGCTTATGAGAGGTGTAGGCCGGTCGGCGCAACACCCCTTACCTGGCAACAATTCTTCGGTCTATTCCTGGAGAAGTTCGTGCCACAGTCCCGTAGAGAGGAGCTGCGTAGGCAGTTCGAGCAGCTTCGTCTGGGTGATATGTCTGTGATCTAGTATGAGATGCAATTCTCAGAGTTGACCCGTCATGCTATATGTTTGGTTCCCACAGACAGGGAGAGGATCACGAGGTTTAGAGATGGCCTCACGTCTTAGCTGTGATTGCTTATGACCAGAGAGAGAGAATGTCTGGTGCTACTTTTGATTAGGATGTCGACATTGCGCGTCAGATTGAGATGGTTCACAGTCAGGAGAAGGTCGAGAGGGAGGCCAAAAGGCCTCATGGACAGGGTGGATTTAGCTGTGTTCCTTCTAGGGGCAGTTCCACCACGGTAGGGGTCGTCCTCTCAGACATACTCAGACTGCTCGCCCAGTCCACCATGGTGCATCATTTGACCATGGTTCACACAGTTATCAGCAGGGCCATTCATCCCCTCAGTGCCCTCCCAACTCAGAGTTCGTCCCGTGCTTCATCGGGTTAGGGCTCGTCTATGCCAGGTCCTTCTACCAGTCATCCCGGTGCTCGGGGCTCCCTTTGTGTCCCGAGCACCAGTACCGGGGAGTTTCTATGAGTGTGGAGAGTTTGGCCACATCAGGAGAAATTATCCCCGCCTTACGGGAGGTCCGGCTCAGCAGAGGAGCCAGTTTACGACATCAGCACCAGTCTCTTCACCACCCGCTCAACTAGCTCGGGATGGAGCCCATCCAGTTAGGAGTCGCCCAAGAGGGGGGGGCAGATCAGGGGTGGCCAGACCTATTTCTATGTCCTCCCTGCCAGACCAGACGCCATTGCTTTAGATGCTGTGATTACAGGTTTTGTCTCAATTTGCCACAGAGATGCCTCTGTATTATTTGACCCTGGTTCCACTTATTCATATGTTTCTTCGTATTTTTCTCATTTTCTGGATATGCCCCATGAGTCTTTAGTTTTATCTGTTCATGTATATACTCCTGTGGGCAATACTATTATGGTGTACCGCGTATTTCGGTCATGTGTGGTGGCTATTTGGGGTTTGGAGACCAGAGTGGATCTTTTGCTGCTCAGTATGGTCAATTTTGATGTGATATTGGGTATGGATTGGTTGTCTCCATGTCATGCTGTTGTAGATTGTCACACTAAGACCATGACATTGGCAATGCCGGGGTTGCCGAGGGTTGAGTGGAGTGGTTCTATAGACTATGTTCCCAGTAGAGTGATTTCATACTTGAAGGCTCAGCGGATGGTTGAGAAGGGTTGTCTATCCTATTTGGCTTTTGTAAGGGATGTTAGTGCAGAGACTCTTGCGATTGATTCTGCTTCGGTGGTGCGTGATTTTCCGGATGTGTTTCCTGCAGACCTGCCGGGCATGCCGCATGATAGGGATATTGACTTCGGTATTGATTTGGTGCCGGGCACTCAGCCCATTTCTATTCTACAGTATCGTATGGCACCAACGGAGTTGAAGGAGTTAAAGGAACAACTTCAGAAACTCCTTGATAAAGGGTTTATTCGGCCTAGCGTGTAACCTTGTGGGGTGCACCGGTTATATTTGTAAAGAAGAAAGAAGGTTCTATGAGGATGTGCATTGACTATAGGCAGTTGAACAAGATCACAATCAAGAACAAGTATTCTTTTCCACGTATGGCAATATATTTGACCAGCTTTAGGGGGCGAGGGTGTTCTCCAAGATTGATTTGAGGTCATGGTATCACCAGCTAAAGATTCAGGATTCGAATATTCTTAAGACAGCTTTCAGGACCCGATATGGCCATTATGAGTTCCTCGTGATGTCTTTTGGGCTGACTAACGCCCCAACATCTTTCATGCATTTGTTGAATAGTGTGTTTCAGCCTTAGTTGGACTCGTTCGTTATTGCATTCATTGATGATATCCTGGTGTACTCTCGTAGCCAGGAGGAGCAGGCCCAGTATCTAAGGATTGTGTTACAGAGATTGAGGGAGGAGAAGCTTTATGCAAAGTTCTCCAAGTGTGAGTTTTGGCTCGGTCCAGTGGCATTCTTGGGTCACGTGGTGTCCAGCGAGGGTATTCAGGTAGATCCGAAGAAGATAGAGGTGGTGCAGAGTTGGCCCAGATCGTCCTCAGCCACAAAGATTAGGAGCTTTATGGGTTTGATGGGCTATTACCGTCATTTTGTGTAGTGTTTTTCATCTATTACATCTCTCCTGACCAAATTAACCCAAAAGGGTGCTCCATTCAGGTGGTCGGATGAGTGAGAGGAGAGCTTTCAGAAGCTCAAGACTGCTTTGACCACGAGTTCAGTTCTAGTTTTGCCATCATCTTCTGGTTCCTACACAGTGTTTTGTGATGCCTCGCGGATAGGTATTGGATTTCCTATGATGTAGGAGGATAGAGTGATTGCTTATGCTTCATGCCAGTTGAAGTCTCATGAGAAGAACTATCCTGTCCATGACCTTAAGTTAGTAGCTATTGTTCACGCCTTGAAGATTTAACGGCACTATTTGTACGGTGTCCATTATGAGATTTACACTGATCATCGGAGTTTGCAGCATGTGTTCAAACAGAAGGATCTTAACTTGCGTCAACGGAGGTGGTTGGAGCTTCTTAAGGACTATGATATCACCATTTTATACCATCCCGGGAAGGCCAATATGGTGGCCGATGCCTTGGGTCTCCGGGTGGAGAGTTTGGGGAGCTTAGCATATCTTCCAGCAGCAGAGAGGCCATTGGCATTGGATGTTCAGGCCTTAGCCAGCCAGTTTGTTAGATTGGATGTTTCTGAACCGAATCGAGTATTAGCTTGTGTGGTATCTCGGTCTTCTCTTTATGATCATATCAGGGAGTGCCAGTATGATGACCCCCATCTGTTTGTCCTTAAGGACATAGTCCAACACGGTGATGCTAAGAATGTCGCTATTGGGGATGATGGTGCATTGAGTATGCATGGCAGGCTATGTGTACCCAATGTAGATGGTTTGCGTGAGTTGATTCTCCAGGAGGCTCACAGTTTGCAGTATTCCATTCATTCAGGTGCAGCGATGATGTATCAGGACTTGAGGCAGCATTACAGGTGGAGGGGGATGAAGAAGGACACAGTGGAGTATGTATCTCAGTGCCTAAATTGCCAGCAGGTGAAGTATGAGCACCAACGACTAGGTGGGTTGCTCCAGAAGTTAGAGATTATGGAATGGATTTCGTTGTTGGGCGTCCACGGGCTCAGTGGAAGTTTGATGCAGTTTCGGCGATTGTGGACCGGCTGACCAAGTCAGCTCATTTCATTCCTGTGATGACTACCTATTCTTCCGAGCAGCTGGCTCGAGCGTATATCCGCGAGATCGTCAAGCTTCATGGCGTATCAATATCTATCATTTCTATCCGGGGTACGCTGTTTATATCACGGTTCTGGCGGGCCGTTTAACATGAGTTGGGTACTCGAGTGGAGTTGAGCCCAACATTTCACCCTCAGACAGACGGACAGTCTGAGCGCACTATTAAGATACTAGAGGATATGCTCTGTGCATGTGTGATGGAGTTTGGAGGTTCGTGGGATCAGTTCTTTCCTTTAGCAGAGTTTTCTTACAACAATAGTTAGTTACCAGTCGAGCATCCAGATGGAACCATATGAGGCTCTGTATAGTAGGCGGTGTAGGTCTCCCGTGGGTTGGTTCGAGCCAGACGAGGCTAGATTATTGGGTACAGTCTCTGTTCAGGATGCTCTGGAGAAGATTAGGGTGATTCCGGATAGACTACGCATAGCCAGTCGAGACAGAAGAGTTATGCAGATCGGAAGGTCCGCGATGTTGCATTCATGGTTGGAGAGAGTGTCTTGCTGTAGGTGTCACCCGTGAAGGGTGTTATGAGGTTCGAAAATAAGGGCAAGCTAAGCCCGAGGTTTATTGGTCCATTTAAGGTATTGCGACGTGTTGGGGAGGTTGCTTACGATCTTGCCTTGCCTCCTAGTCTAGCCTGAGATCATCCAGTATTGCATGTTTCTATGCTCTGGAAGTATCACGGCGATCCGTCTCACGTATTGGATTTCAGCTCAGTCCAGTTGGACAAGGATTTACCTTATGTTGAGGAGACGGTGGTGATCTTAGATAGGCAGGTTTGAAAGCTGAGGTCGAAGAATATTGCTTATGTGAAGGTTCAGTGGAGTGGTCAGCCGTTCGAGGAGGCGACATGGGAGACCGAGCATGATATGCGCAGCCGTTATCTTCATCTTTTGTAATGACCTGACCGATCATTTTGAGTATTACAACCCCGTTCCCCCATTTACTGCTCAATTTATGCCTTACAATTGATTTATGACTTATCGGGTTAGTTGGTTTCGGTCCGGAAGGAATTCAGAGTGAAATGAGACACTTAGTCTCATAATTTAAAATTTTAAGTTAGAAAAGTTGACTAGATGTGGATTTATATATAAATGACCCCGGATTTGAAATTTGATGATTCCAATAGCTCTGTATGGTGATTTTGGACTTAGGAACGTGTTCGGAAAATTATTTGGAGGTCCGTAGTAGAATTTGGCTTGAAATGCCGAAAGTTGAATTTTTAGAAAGTTTGACCGGGGGTTGACTTTTTGATATCGGGGTTGAAATCCAATTCTGAAAATTTTAATAGGCCTGTTATGTCATTTATGACTTGTGTGCAAAATTTGAGGTCAATCGGAAGTGATTCGATAGGTTTCGGCATCGTTTGTAGAAACTTGAAATTTCAAAGCTCTTTGGGCTTTAATTGGGGTATGATTCATGGTTTTAGCATTGTTTGAGGTTATTTAAGGGTTCTACTAAGTTCGTTTCATGTTTTAGGACTTGTTGGTATATTTGGTTGAGGTCCCGGGGACTCGGGTGAGTTTCAGATGGTTAACGGATCAAATTCGGACTTAAGACCACTGCTTGAAATGTTGCTTATGGTATTTTGAGTGAGGTTTTCACGGGAGAACTTGAGGTAAGTCACTTGTGATCATTTCTACTCCATATGATTGAATTATCATCGAATAATCCGCCTAGATTACATGTTTTTGAGGTGTAAATCAGGGGTTTGAATTTAGGGATTTGGAAATAAGATTTGATGATTTAAGGTCGAGTTGATGTCGGATTTTAGTATAATTAGTATTCTTAGACTCGTGGTTGAATGGGCTTTCAGATTTTATAAATTTTGTCGGGTTCCGAGACGTTTCTGAGCTAAATTTTGAATTTTTATGTAAAAACTTGCATTTTATTATGGAATTAAGTCCAATAAATTTTATTGACTGAATTGAATTATTCGTGACTAGATTTGAGGCATTTGGAGGCCAATTCACGAGGCAAAGGCTTAGCGGAATAAGAATTTCATGGTTTGAGGTAAGTAACAGTTATAAATCTGGTCCCGAGGGTATGGAACCCCGAATTTTGTATCATGTGATTACTTTGGAGGTGACGCACCTGCTAGGTGATGGGCGTGTGGGTGTGCACCGAGGGAATTGTGACTTGGTCCGTCCCGTAGAAACTGTAAAGTTGAATAATTTATTGTTAGCAATGTGCTCTCTACGTGTTGTGGAAATTTGACTATAAGTCATGTTAGAAACCATGTTTAGGCTATATGTTGGTACTGTTGGGACCCACAGAGGTCGTGTACATGTTGAACTACCTGCGTAATTGGTGATTTGTACTTTGTCACAGTTTACTTGTTTATTTTATCTCAGTCTCAATTGTTCATTATTGATGCATCATATCATTGTTGTTTGAGCTGATTTCATCATTATTGAGAGGCCGAGAGACTGGAGAGATTTGTGATTGAGTGAGGCAAAGGGCCTGATTGTGAGATATTATATTATAGCACGTGAGTTCTCCATGCGTGATGTTATAGCACGTGAGTTGTCCATACATCACGTGAGTTGTCCGTGCGGATCCTGATATTTATACTATGGCACGTTAGTTGTCTGTGCAGATTATAATGCTTGGGCTGTAGGAGCCCCTCCGGAGCCTGTACACCCCCAGTGAGCGCGGATACCCACTGAGTCTGAGTGCTGAGGGCTGAGAGCCGAGTGGTTGAGCGATTGTGACGAGTTGAGTATATGTTGCCCTGGGAGGCTATACTTTCTTTTCATTTGTTGTTGCATTTAGTTTCTATGTGTCATTGATGTAAAATGTTCTGAAAGATCTTATATCCGGATCACACGAACTTGAACTCTATAAAACCGATTTGACTTAAACTTTTGGAATTGAAAGTATGTCTGCTCTTTGCTGGAATTAATAAAATTGGACTATAACTATGTAGCTGGTCACTATCTTCAGTTCCTTATTTATTATTGTTACTTACTGAGTCAGTTGTACTCATACTATACCATTTACTTCGTGTGCAGATCCAGGTGTTTCCGGACATAACGGTTGTTGATTCTTTCGCGCAGTTTATTTTCTAGAGATTTTGAGGTAGCTGCCACGTTTCGCAGACCTTGTATCTTATTCCCTATCTCCTTGTTTACTGTATTTGGTCTTAAACTATTATAGACTGTATTTCCAGACTTGTATTCATATTAGATGCTCATGTACTCAGTGACACCTGGTTTTGGGGAGTGTTCGTATCAATATTTGGGGGATTTTGTATTGTATTTAAATATTATATTTTCAAACTTAAAGAGAAATTGTGGTTTATTGAGATTGCCGGCTTGCCTAGTATCGAGATAGGCTCCATCATGACAAGTTAGGATTTTAGGTCGTGACAAGTTGGTATCAGAGCCCTAGGTTACATAGGTCTCACGAGTCATGAGCAGGTTCAGTAGAGTCTTGCGGATCGGTACGAAGACGTCTGTACTTATCTTCGAGAGGCTGCCGAACTCTTAGGAAAATTTCACTTTCTTGTATTCTATTATGTTAAATTAATTCAGCTTGAGACATAACTCTTTGAATTCCTTCCACGCATTCGTATGTGCACATGAGCACTCAGTATCAACTGTGCATCACTGGCTTGTGATCCCATAAACGAGGTTCGAGATGAGTATTCTGTGTCTTGTTGATGGGCTAGTCTGGAGGACTTGAGGCCAGGTTTAGATAACATCTTTGGCTCGGTAGCTTCAGTTGTAAACTGAACATTTGGACTCATATGTCCGGCAATGTCCCTCCAAGTGAAATTTATGGCTCGACGAGCGGTGGAATGGCTTTGTGATGAGTATGATGTAACTACGAGATGTGTTAAGATGATTTGAATGTTCTTTTATTCCAGCTCAGTATCTGTATTTATTTTTATGATTTCGAGACTGTGCACGGGTTGCTACGATGGTGCGTTGTCATCGCACAATATTGGTGTAATGGTAAGGTGCTCCTTATGTGTTGAGGTGGCGAATGGCTCGAAGAGAGGATTTCTCAGTACATGATTAAGGGGTTCAACAATTAATTCCAGCGGAGGAAAGGCAGTCAGACTATAGATGTCCAAGTTTGGTTGTTAAAGTAACAAGACTTGGTATGTGCAAGCATGGTCGAATTTTCATTGTGATGCTGTGTCGCCATCTTGTTTGAACGCATTATGGTCCGGTGGTGTTACGGTCTGCTTGGATTTTGCCTTCGGGGTAGGGTGTTATGAAATTGTGCATGAGGGGCGGTTGCCAGAGATAGCTGTATGTAGCGGTTCAGAATTGAATGGGTATTTCTATTGTTGATGACTCGAGAAGGATGATCTTCGAAGAGGCTTAGGGCCGGTAACAATTTATTGGTTCATGTGCTACCGGAGATGCATTTTGATTTGATGCAACAGTTGGGCAGGAAATTATGAGGGAAGACATGACGGGAAGTGTTTCGCGGTGGTTGAAGTACTAGTATGTCAAGTAGGAGAAGTAGAGGTTGAGAAGTTGCTTAAAGGAGATGGTTTAACCGAAGTAAAAGTGGCAAATTAGCATACGGATTCTATGGTAGGGTAGTCGTGCGCCTTGAGAAAGTGTAGAACGGTTAAGAATTGTGATAGAATGTGATTTGGCCTACGGACTTTATTTGGAGTGATGGTTACTGTACGAAGAAAGATTGAATATGCCAGAAAAGAGTTTGTTTGAAATGAAGAGGGATGTGAAGATCAGATTATCGTTTTAGGCGCAATATGACTTGAGTTCAGGAGGTATTGTTGAACTTTCAGTTGATGTCAAAAGGGAAAGTGCAGACTTATACAAATGGTGGGCGAGCATGAGCTCAGGAGAATTTACTGATTACGTGGTCGTTGCACCCAGTGCAGTGTCATTGGGAGATGTCGGTAAGGAATTCCACATGTGGGTTATCTCTTGTGAGCAGTTAGCGGTGGCGTGATGTTGATAAAGCTTCTGCGAGGAATATTACTTGCTACCCGGTAAGAGGTCGAGTGTGTGACTATGACTGGCTATTCAGAATGTTTATGAAAAGCTTAACAAAAGACTTCGAGCAATTTGGCGGGTTAACGGTTTGAGATCTTGCAAATTGAGAAGGAGAAAACCTTACGAGTTCTAATTTTATATAATTGGAGCTTAAGGCTAGGTGGGGGAGCCTGCTATTGACAATTTGATTTCATGGTTACGTGTTAAATTTTAGTTTTGGTCTGAGACATACTTGTGGTTTAGTTATGACTTACAGAGGAGAAGATCAAGGATGACTCGGGTAAGTAAATTCCTGGATACGGGTTACATTGCACTTTATGAAAACTTAAAAATTATGGAGTGATTAAGTTGTTATTTTGAAGGATGTAGTGCACACGAAGTATGAATTTGATTGGCCGTGATAAGGCAGGGTTACTCATTTGATTGTTGATTGTGCTAAAGGAGCACATGTCTTTCGGCCCGTTTGGGGCGGAGTAAATTAGATTTTAGTAGAGTGGATGATTTCGAGAGGGTTCTAATGGATTCAAAATGTATATGTGAAAATTGAATTTTTTTTCGAATTTGTATATCACTAGAATCAGTTACTTACATTGGATGGTATCAGGACCTGCGGTAATTCTGTTTGACTATGGATTCTATATTTCAGCATAAGAAAGGAAAGAGGAACAATTTTAAATTCGCAGAAGGTATTTTCAGAGTGAGTATTATGGTTGGGGTATTTATGGAGGTGCTTAAGGAGAATACAGTGGCTTATGGGCCTTAGGGCGATGTGGTTTTATGTTAGGATGTCTTGTAGTGAGCTTTGGGTAAGGATATAAGTGTTCTGACAAGGAGAAATGTCAACTTGAGGATAATTCAGAAGAAACTCGGAGAAGATAGGACAAATGGGTAACATGATGGATCGGTATGGTAATGGTATGCTCGGTTCTTTTAGTTCTTATGATGAGGTGAGGCTTTACGGGTGTTTTGTGGCAATACTCTCGGATTTGGCAACCTGTGTGGCTTGGTGGAGTTAGACTAATTAAGCTTTGATAGCTTGGTTATGTGCAAATGAATTTCAAAGTGTTCATGATGGTTTCTATCATGGTTTGAACCAGATATTTTCTACCAGTGTATGGAATATGTTGTGTATTGTGATTTCCTCCTAGAAAGAAGCAAGAGAGAGGTTTCCAACTAATAAGGTATGTAATTTTCTTGTAACTTAGAGTTTATAATGAGATTCTTGTGCCTTTCACATGATAGATGTGGTGTGTTGCACGGGAGTAAGATTTACATGTATAAGGTGGCAGTTCATTCTTGAAAGGAAGATCACGAATTTTGGACAGAATGGTCAATTTCAGATAATTAGATGAAAGTTATAACTAATCGGTAATCCCTGAGAAGGGTGCGAATTTCAAAAGGCGCATTGTGTTTTGACTTACGGATGTTCATTGGTATTTCAGTACTCACCTGGTTGATAGACTATCGATATTTAAATTATTGTTATGTGGCATATAAGAATTATGAAAGTATTCCATATGGGAAGATCGTGAATGAAAGATGTGTTAGTCATTCTAGTACTGGAGTTGGGATCAGTTACGCTGATTCATGTGTTCGATGAATTTGGAGACTGGGAGTTCTCAGAAGTATACTGTTTCGGGGTTGCGACCTATTTGAGGTGACTATTTTATTTTAACTCAGTGGAGGCACTAGTTGCGTTAATTATTTGTGATAGCTACGCGATATAAGGGTGCATATATGTGAGGTTTGAGCCAATGTTCGAGCATAAGGGCAAGTATTCATACTTGAAAGAATGCTTAGGCTATGATATGCCTAGAGTTGACTGTTAAGCGTAAAGTTACAACATTTCTCGTGTTCGTACCTTTGTTGAGAACTATATGGTCTACATTTGAGGTTACAAAGAGTCTAATTCCCCTGAATAAACGGGGTAGATACTATTCCCGTGTTAACTTACCGATTTGAAGTGTGATAGCAGACTTTGCACATGCTTACACTGTGGCGTGCTATTTATACCAGTCCATGAGCATGAGAATCTTATTCCATTATCATATACAAGTGTACTCGTTTAATTATTCCTGTATGATATGATGGGACTGGAGGCCTGTGACCATGCCAGGCGATTCATACTATTGGCACGTGAGTTGTCCGTGCCGTGTGTGGGATTATTATTTCTTTGATAATTTATCGGATTTCATTGCTTTCCTTCCTCTACGATAAAAATTACGTGAGCAGCGTATTTGAGGAATTGTGTACATGCGCCTACGTTTATCATCTTCATGAAATTTGAGGAGTTGGTTGTAACATTGTGGTTGTGGTGGTGCTTGTTGAACTTGCAATATGGTTCTCTTCCTTGATACATCTCCCATATTTGGGTACACGGATTATGCAATTGTGGCTTGAGTTATATTGATGTGGCGTGGCTGTGGGACTATTTGTGTTTAATAATATAAGGTCATTGGACCTAGAATGGGTACTATCTGGCTTGATTATGGTATATTCAAGAGGGTTATGGTTTTGGTTGGGGCGAGAGAGCTCCATGGCTAGTTGATCTGATGAGTAGTTATGAGCTTTTTTATTGTTTCTTTCATCATTGGCAGTGTACGAAGGTTGTAGAATGAGGTTCTGTTGACTGCGAGGTTTTATACTAGTACTCGGTTGCTTTAGGGTAGTTACTGTGATCAGGAATGGTACTACGAGCGGGCGAGTTGTGTAATATGCTGCGTGATTATAGTTATAGCTCGATGCAGCTTGTTTAGACTCATACAGTGTGTAAATGTAAGATTCGTATCTTGAAAAAGAATTCTGAAGGTTGGGAGTTGAATTCCAAGGTTTTTGGGCTAAGGCTAAATTAAGGACTTCCAGTTGTATTGTGTTGTCAGGCCTATGTTGAATAGGGTGATGTGGGATCACCCCCGGGTAAGCGAGTGGTAAGATGGAATAGTGATTTGATGTCTTGGAATAACTCTTGGCATGTTCGAGGATGAACGTATGTTTAAGTGGGGGAGAATGTAATGACCCGACCGGTCTATTTAAGTATTACAACCCCGTTCCCCCATTTACTGCTCAATTTATGCCTAACAATTGATTTATGGCTTATCGGGTTAGTTGGTTTGGGTCTGGAAGAAATTCAGATTGAAATGAGACACTTAGTCTCATAAGTTTAAATGTTAAGTTAAAAATATTGACCGGATGTGGATTTATGTGTACACGACCTCAAATTTGCATTTTGATGATTCCAATAGCTCCGTATGGTGAATTTGGACTTAGGAGCATGTTCGAAAATTCATTTGGAGGTCCGTAGTGGAATTTGGCTTGAAATACCGAAATATGAATTTTTGGAAAGTTTGACCGGGGGTTGACTTTTTGATATCGGGGTCGAAATCCGATTCTGAAAGTTTTAATAGGTCCGTTATGTCATTTATGATGTGTGTGCAAAATTTGAGGTCAATCGGACGTAATTTGATAGGTCTCGGCGTCGTTTGTAGAAACTTGAAATTTCAAAGTCCATTAGTCTTGAATTGGGGTATGATTCATGGTTTTAGCATTGTTTGAGGTGATATGAGGGTTCGACTAAGTTCGTATAATGTTTTAGGACTTGTTGGTATATTTGGTTGAGGTTCCGGAGACCTCGGGTGAGTTTCGAATGGTTAACGGATCAAATTCGGACTTAAGACCACTGCTGGAAATTTTGCTTCTGGTATTTTCGCACCTGCGAAGGTCTGATCGCAGGTGCGAAGTCGCATGTGTGCACCAGCCACAACAGAAGCGACCAGACGTGAAGAGGAGTAGTAATCGCAGGTGCAAAGCAATTTCTGCACTTGCGAGGTCGCAGGTGGGAAAAGGAACGGGCAGAAGCGGAGGGAACCTTTTGGGGGATCGCAGATGCGGACATTTAGTCGCACCTGCGAGACTGCAGATGCGGCTAATCTGGTCGCAGGTGCAATAGGACCTGGATAAAATAAGATTGGAGGAGTTCCGAGCTTTTGCCATTTTTGGGCATTTCAAGCTCGGGTTGGGCGATTCTGAGCGAGGTTTTCATGTGAGAACTTGCGGTAAGTCCCTTGTGATCATTTCTACTCCATATTATTGAATTATCATTGAATAGTCCAACTAGATTACATGTGTTTGAGGTGTAAATCGGGGGTTTGAATTTAGGGATTTGGAAATAAGATTTGATGATTTGGGGTCGGGTTGATGTCAAATTTTGGTAAAATTAGTATGGTTAGACTCGTGGTTGAATGTGCTTTCAGATTTTGTAAATTTTGTCGGGTTCCGAGACATGGGACCCACATGCAATGTTTGAGCTAAATTTTGAATTTTTATGGAAAAACTTGCATTTGCTTATGGTATTAATTCCAATAAATTTTATTGACTGAATCGAATTATTCGTGACTAGATTCAAGGCATTTGGAGGCTAATTCACGAGGCAAAGGCTTAGCGGAATAAGAATTTCACGGTTTGAGGTAAGTAACAGTTATAAATCTAGTTTCGAGGGTTTGAAACCCCGGATTTTGGTATCATGTGATTACTTTGGAGGTGACGCACATGCTAGGTGACAGGCGTGTGGGCGTGCACCGAGGGGATTATGACTTGGTCCGTCCCGTGGAAACTATAAAGTGGAATAATTTATTGTTAGCTATGTGCTCTCTATGTGTTGTGGAAATTTGGCTATAAGTCATGTTAGCAACCATGTTTAGTCTATATGTTGGTACTGTTGGGACCCACAGAGATCGTGTACATGTTGAACTACATGCGTAATTATTATTTTGTACTCACTCACAGTTTACTTGTTTATTTTATCTCAGTCTCTATTATTCATTATTGATGCATCAAATCATTGTTGTTTGGGCTAATTTCATGATTATTGAGAGCCTGAGAAACTGGAGAGATTTGTGACTGAGTGAGGCCGAGGGCCTGATTATGAGATATTATATTATAGCACGTGAGTTGTCCATGCGGGATATTATATCACGTAAGTTGTCCGTGCGGATTCTTATACTATGGCACGTGAGTTGTCCTTGCAGCACGTTAGTTGTCTGTGCAGATCCAGATATTTATACTATGGCACATGAGTTGTCTGTGCATCACGTGATTTGTCCATGCAGAATATAGCACTTGGGCTGTAGGAGCCTCTCCAGAGTCTGTACACCCCCAGTGAGCGCGAGTACCCATTGAGTGTGAGTGCTGAGGGCTGAGAGCCGAGTGGTTGAGCGGTTATGACG